>JAGDQP010006256.1:0-73473 GCA_022664845.1 Lepisma saccharinum | reverse complement strand
AAAAAAAAAAAGGATTTTTCCTCAACTTCCGGGGCCTAGTTATAAGAGTAATGCGAGAGAATAATTCTTGACTTTTTTTAAAAAAATGCTAAGACACATCGTACTAGAATCCCTTTTCTGTGATACATAATTTTTGTCCACCTACATTAACACGCCGATCACAGTATTCCATTTCACTCCATTATGTGCTTTTTTCAAATCACTAAAGATATTCATCTCGGCTATAATTCTAAACAGCCTGATAGCGTCTATGGTTGTTTTTTCTAGTTCGAAATACAAATTCATTTTCTCCACCCAACCTACCGTGTAAGTATGTTTAAATTCGAAGTAGCATCTTCTATGACCGTGTTATAGATCTCATGGTTCTATTATCCTTATATGTTTATCAATTTCTCTCCTTTCCTAAAATAATGATTATTTTAAGAAAAAAATTACAATATAGTCTTGCTAATCCGGACATCCGGTTAGTCCGAACATACTTTTAAAAAATCGTTAAAAATCGTGCATAAATTTTAAAACCTACTTTACTGCATTTATGTTACGTTTTAACAACTCGTAAACAAACTATGGCTACTAGTACTATTTTAAAAAATACTATATACAGTACGCCTCCATAGGGAAGCTGGGATACCCCTCTATGGACCCCCCAGGACTAAATGAAACTAGTATTTTCAGAAGCTTCAATTTTCCCTGATTCACATTAGAAATGTTAACACAACAAAAAAGTGTTCCGAAGAGTAGAAATCCAATATGGCCGCCAGCCGCAACATACATTAAAAAAAAAATCATACCTATGTTACCTAATATTTTTAGAGAAAAACTAACAGCAATGAAATTATGAAACATACCTTGCTTTATTTGGTAAATAACAGACAACTAGCGAATAGTATTGTTATTTCTTACGCTATTTTGATTTTAATATTTACACTTTTTACGGTGTAGCTTGCTTAAAACTTACAATATCAAAAACAAATTTGAGATAAAAATTGTTGCCTGTATCATAATCTTTAAAATGATGCATATATCCATATGGCTGAACAATTACTGTGTTAGCTAATGAGGAACAATGAGGCGTACCAGCGCGCGATCAATACTTAACCTTTTATATATTACATATTTAACTAGATGTAATTTAGAATTGGAATATAATACTGGTAATATTATGCTTATCCAAAATTGTTCACTTTCTCTGTAGCCTAAGTATTAATAAACAAATTCGTTCTTTAAATATAATCTATGAATGAAATTCACATTAATATAATTATAAAATAAGAACAACAAGCTATCGTCATCCGGAAACTTCGTCATAACCTAGTGATATTACAATATGTTCCAGTCAAATTCGTAGATCAGATAAATTTTACGTATAATAAATAGAGAAGAAAAGAGACCCCTGCAACTTTGTCAACAGACACACGTTGTGTTATGGTTAATAGGAACTGGGTTCAATCCTCGATGACAATATAATAAGATAATGTTTATAGAACAGAGTTGTTGTCACGAGCGATTTTCGGCTGTGGAAAATTTGTGATGGGCACAACACTAAAGTGTAATGTTTCTAAACTTATCAAAATCTGTTTCGGTTTTCTGTTTTCTCTTATGAGATGTATAAGGTTTTTAAAAAAATAGCTGAAACAAATGTTTTAATACAATGTCAAAAACTGAGGTACGATCAGAATTTAAACATAAACAATGACAATTTGCGATTTGAACAAATAATGAAAACAAGAGTCTGGAAATGAATTACTGGTTTTATAACACCATTTTTATATAATCGGTGATCGGTTGTTAGAAAAACGTTATGTGCATCCCTTGTATAAAACTTAAAGCAAAGTCGAATTGGACATCGCAAGGTCCACTAGAAACTCCATTACCGAGGGGCAGTAGTACAGTTTGTAGAGTGTTGGCTTCGTATTCGGAAAGTTCTGGGTTCGATTCAAGTGGACGATTATGTTAACTGATATTATTGCAGGCTTATCCTCAGTCGCAACAGGCAAATGTCAATACCTTCAGCTTAGGGCATGGTTGACTCCTTCCATGATCTATCCCAGTACCCTATCTCGGCCCTAAATATAATAGAAACTCCATCAATCTAAATGAGATAAACTAGTAATAGGGTTGCCAACTCCGAACATACAAAAATTACTGGCCGATGCTGAAGTTCAAAACCTTATGTAAATAAAATAATCTAGAGTACACTTATTATAAAGAGGAATTTCCTCATACTTAGACATTTTTAGTAAAGAGAAAATTACGATCACTTTTAAGTATTTTTTCAATCTTACTTCATTTGCTAACACCTGCAACAAAAATTATAAATTATACGATTTAACTTCACTTTCCTTAAAGATACAGATTTCGAAATAATAGTTTTGATGATACAATACTACTTTTATCGTGTTTTTTGTCTTTTCAATAAAAGAAATATCTGAGTGAATTCTACATACGTACAGAACACTTTACAAAGCTACACTTTGATTTTGTTGATATTTCTTTCAGTATTTTTTTTCTTCTTTTCAAAGAAATGGTAAAACTCTACGCAAGCAAACTTTAGGTTTTCTTTTATGGACAATTCAGCTCTAACCATTTCTACAAACAAACGATTCCGTTCATCAGTGCATAAATTGTTCATAACACTCGTTCACACAAAAAACATTGTTTAAAGGTAAGGTGAAAACATGTTGAAAAATCTTTTTAAGTGAGGAGATTTTTCTAAGATTACTTTCTCTTCTAAATACTTGCTCACGAAAGTAAAGATCTAGAAGATTTTCGTGTTTTTAAACATATTTGCAACAAAATTTAACCGAATATCTAAGGGGCTGACCGGAATAAGGAAGAGAAAAGGACGCAAGAAGGTGTCGGCTAGGGCCTAAGTTGAAGGTACCATCCTGCCACTTGCCTGATGTGACTGAGGAAAACTTCGAAAACACCCGTCAGGATGGTCGTCCGCTAGGATTGAACCCACTACCTGCCGAATGATAAGCCAACGGCTGCTCGGTTCATTCTATAGATAGATATGAGATAAGCTAGTAACTGGAAGAGTAGATATAGAATAAACTATACTCAGAAGTATGATTAATACTTGCTCATAGAGAAATGGGCGAAGCTAGTAAACAGAGTAAACAATGTATAGTAGCGGGGTAAGTACTAACTCTAAATAAAACGGAGTAATACTAACAAGTTTGCGAACAGAAATATGACAAATCATGAAATTAGGATAAATTAATAGCTCTATTAATAAAAATAGTGTAAGTAGAACTTAACTCTACGAATAGAAACTCTATAAACTGATCTCAAATGATAGATAGATAATTACATTTAGCAAATCAATAACAAATCTGTATTTTATATGTCAAACAGAATCACAACTTGCAGAAATCAATTTGAGTTAAGACAGAACTCGGTATGGAAGACACGGAAACTTAGTGGAATATAGCGATGTCGCGGTCACCATGTCTGTTGATTGACTACTAGAAGGAAGTACAAGGCCTTGTCTTGAAGGATTTTGCTTCCTCATCACAACCCATAATCATATTTCAATCTAAAGAAAGAATATAAATTACATATTTCTCTTTGGTGGTAGGCTTTAAACAAGACTCAAACGATTTCTGACTTCCAGCTTTTCAGCATGAAATCGATACTATTAATAATTATATTAATATCTCCCAGTTTCTTATCTATTTCTTTTAACTTTCTTAACTTTATTGTCCTGTGGTTTCCTATTACTTATGGTCACGATATGTTGTCGAACAAATACGATTCATAACGCATCTGAATCATGATGATGAAACAATAGATTACCAAAATTTATTGTATCACGAACCAAAGCGACACGAGTCTAAATTAAAAAAAAAAGACATAAAGGCAGCATATAAATTTATATTGAATACTAAATTAATCACTATTACTTCTCTCCTTCCTTGATTAAGTTCATGTGCTCTTATCTAACTAATCGCAGGGAGTCTGTTCTATTTAAGCAATACAAATCTGATGATTATACACATACAGCACCCTGAGAAGTTCCGCAAGGCTCGAATCTTGGACCATTGTTATTCCTCTTGTTCATTAATGACCTGCTTGAATTCATACCGGATAATGAGAATGTGCTATTTGCGGATGACCTCAAAATATATGCAGAAAATAATTTCAAAAAACACTGAACTGCTGAACAAGACTATATTATACGTAAAAAATAAAATACACGTAACGTTTCGACCTTCTAGCAAAGATCCTCATCAGACATACACTCTCGTCTGATGTAACGCTAGAAGGTCGAAACGTTACGTGTATTTTATTTTTTACGTATAATATAGTCTTGTTCAGCAGTTCAGTGTTTTTTGATCTTAATTGCAAGACGTGCAACTATGTTTTGTTGTCAAAATAATTTCATGAAAGATGCCATAAAACTACAGCATAGTTTGGACAACTTTACTAACTGGTACGCTATCGATCAACTTCCAGTCAATACGAAGAAATGTAAAATTTTATCATTCCGTAGGAACAAAACGATTTATCGATTTGATTATGAAAATCATAAGTATGTATTAAGTAGGCCCGATGTAGTTAAAGATCTTGGTGTCACGTTTGATATGAAATTGACGTTTAACAGCCACATAACAAATATTACAAATTAAGCTTTCAAAATGCTAGGATTTGTAATAAGGATAGGAAGAGAGTTTAATAACATTTGTACATTATAGAAAATATATTATACTTATGTTCGTTCCAAATTAGAATATGCTTCAGTAGTACAGAAAGGTCGGTTGTAGCCCACCCTGGCATAATGTATTTTACCATTTAACGTTCATTTCCGGTATGAGCAGAAACCAAAAGTTTCGGTCCTCAATGAACTTGAGGTTTGTTGACACTAACCTTGAAGTTGATCTTGATCTTGAAACATAATCACGTGACCGAAAGTGCCACTTGTCACGTCACTTGCCACTTATTTTAACGAAGAAAGACTTTATTCAATCGATCTTTCCAAAAAATGTAGAAACTCTCAAATACATCTCAATGCATTCTTTACATACCATTGCTTTACAATTCACTATAGCTCGCTAACTTCAATTCAACTTTATATTAATTTTCTGACATTAACTACCTTTTTATTTAAAACCGTCTCTAATAACAATATTTAGCTATACTTCTTATCATTATCACAATCAATTAACATGTGTAATATTCTATTCCGTAATATGTATTGCATTTAAGGACATCTTTTTCCAGTAACTATAAACAAACTCTTTACCAATGCTAAAATCTGATTTCTTATTGGCTACAACAATAGATTAATTAGTTGAATCAAGAAAATCTTTTTTTCTAACAAATAGATCGAAATATTAACCCTCCAAGCCGGAAGTTAACCACACCATCAGCCGCTGCGAGAGGCGGCAATTTTAAATTACCAAAACAGCAATTTTACCCTTAATGTCACAAAACCGAACATGTCTTAAAAACAGTTTGCTTATTTACAATGAAATTTTCAGGACTTGTAAACGACACTTCACACTACACAAACATGTATAAATAAGGACATTTATTGTATAATAACAAAAGTAATAATAAAAAAAATACATGTTGCGCGTACAAAGTACTCATTCTGTCTTGTTCTTGTTAGTTTAGAAGTCCAACTTTGTGTGGCACTCTTTGAAACATGCTTCAAGACACAGTCCTACTTCACAGTCTGGACACCAATAAATACTATCCTTTCTTTTCTCATGCTTTGTACACACTTTGTTTAGATTTTTTCCCTGTAGGAGGGATCTTTTCAACGAAATATCTTTCCAAAAGAAGTTGTGGAGGAGGATTTTTGGATGGCCTACCACTACTTGTAGGCCTTGGAATTTGAGGTCCATGGGTAAGAACAAGAGCTTTTATAAGGTCCAATATATATTCCAAGTGATTCATCTTGGTCTTGTTATTATAGATAATATATGCATTATGAACTGACACATTCAGCAATCTCTTGAAGAACTTGATATACCATTTTGTACCTCTTTTCCTTTCAAAGGGATAAGACTGTAACTTTTGATCCTTCACATCCACCCACCCATAGCCAGATTATATTCCACTATACATTTTGGAGTAGTTGTAGCTACACCCCTCTTTTCCTTTGTAACAAGTGAAGCATCATGAAGCGTAGAAATAAAGGTAACGTCTTTTTTGTCTCTCCATTTTAGTACCATCACACCATTGGATTCGGCGGCAATTACCTCCCCTTTTTTCAGCTTTTTTGAAGTTACTATGTCCGGCACCCCATTTCTATTCATTCTCAAAGCACCTGCAACATTCACCCCATTTTGCCTGATAAGTAAAGCTAATGTTGGGGAATTGTAATAATTATCCATCCATAGTGTGTAGTTTTTCCTAAGAAGAGGTTCCTTCAGTTTCACAACTATTTTCGAACTTTTCAAATCATCAGTGACATCAATATTCGTAGTAAGATCTGCACCCTTACCCTCATATATAATGAAATCCCATAAATAGCCTGATGATGATTCACAAAGTTCAAAAGTTTTGATACCAAATTTCGCTGCCTTGCTTGGAATATATTGCCTAAAACCTAATTTACCCCTCCACAAAGTAAGTGATTCATCTATTGCTATGTTTTCCGAAGACAAAAGCGCACTTTTGAAATTTTCCCTTAGCATTTCAGCTAAGTCATGAACTTTGAAAAGTTTTTTAGGCCCTGGAAATAAATCTCGTTTCGTGTTATCAACAAAGTGTATGAATTTACATATGGGTTCAAACCTGTCCCTTGATATCGTTTTAGGAAATATTGGGGTCTCAAGAAATGCATCTTTACTAAAATAACTCTTTATAGTTGGCTTTTGAACTATACCCATAAGCATAAATATTCCCAGAATAAGATATATTTCGTCCACGGTAACGGGTTTCCATTTGCACATTCGTGAACGTGGTTTCAATGTGCATTATTGAATATAAGTTAGCTTCTCTGACAATTAATTTTTACAACTTTCTCGTCAAAAAACAACAAAAATGCATCAAGAACACTATTGACTGCTTTTTGGGGACCGCACAACCCACAAAACGCAAGTTTATTTGCTTTGAAAGATTCGTCCACTTTCTTCCAGTTCCAGGCTACTTTCGTTGAAGCAACAGGTGCGGATGCAATGCTATCTAGTTCGCTTTCACTATCACTGATACTATCTACTTCCTGTTCTGCATAGTTTATATCATTTTCACTTACAGTTAGAAGTGAATAAATTGAACCTTCACTGTCACTTTCCTCTAAAAACGCACGAATTTTGTCCGCTTCGACGCTCTTCACCTGCTTGTGCGAAGTCATTTCTCAGCTGTTCTTCTTTTTACGTACTAAAGTGATGCAATCATACATAATTCCATGTAATTGGAAGGGAAACCAACAGATGGCAGCACTTTGCAGTCTACTCTTCAGTTATGTGCATTTCAATTCATGTGGGAAAACAACAGATGGCATATGGCAACAATATTCTTTCATTCTTTACATCATAAATATACGAGGTTTGAGCTATTAGTATCACAGCGCAAAAGATATTTCCAGGTACTGCTTCTTCAAAATTCACTACAGTTTTAATATTTGTTCTTTCATTTACTACCACTTGCTTTCGTTTACTAGTGTATATTAACAAACATGGGGCTACTCTCGATAAACTTTGTTGGTGATAAAACATATCGTGTTTTTTGAGTCAACTATCATACATTTTAAGATAATCAGCACTTGTCATATCTAGATTTAAGTTCTCACGAGGGAAAGTTTCATTGCGACCATTCTTTAAATAAATATTTTTAACTTAACAATGATCAAACTTATTAGCATTCTTTTGTTGTCTATCGTCATCATGACAAGTTTGAAAGAGAACAATTACAAAATCGAGCATATCAGACTGCAATGAATTTAAATGTGTTGTTACATCAAATTAGAAATGAGAACTAGAAACATCCCGTTGAATACTTTGATATGTATGAAATTGAATTGATGTTCAAGGCTTCCGAAGTATATAAGCTTTTACTTTCATCGCATAACTCTTTTTTAAAACAAGTTTACCCGAATGAGGTAGTGTACCATTATCTAAAGTACCATCAGCTTTCTTTGTTTTCCACCTATAAAATAAAACATTAATATTATTTGCACTCCTTTTAAATGTTATTCGCAAACCACCATTCCACATAATTTCTTTATAATCGCTAAGGAAACCGAACAGTAAGAGCAGAGGGAATAGCTCTGGCTTTTCTTTCCCTGGAATCTTCTCATCACTAATTAATGCACCTAACTTATAATATTTAAGCTCAGGCTTTGAGAATCGCCATGTAGCGTTAGCAGTTGGTGTGATTCCTGGATAATCGATTCTATCAATAACAGTGCCATGATTTCTTATCTCTACCTGAGAAAATAAATATGGAACAAAATTATCTGTCAGTTTAATATTTGAACCCGATGTAAAGGTTCCTCCAGCATCTCTTCCAATAACTTCAAACTTTATATATAGATAAGAGTAATGGCAGTGCACAAACACATCATCAACATCTATATCGAACTCAATATCTATGGTGTATTTAAATTGTCGAATATACCACGATTCAGTGGGAACGATTGATACTCATAGCTCTCAATAAACTCCATCATTAATTATATTAAAACTAGACTATATTATATTCAAAAAAGTATTTAAGAATCATCCTTGATCATAAGAATGGCGCTTGCTATCGTACCATCAAAACTAACTGGTTTATGCCATTCATTAGTAACACTTATTTCTATAGAGCGTATATGACTCTGTTGAATAGGAAAAAGTAATGGATATTGTGATTCATAAGCAATTCGTTCCAAGAACTCTGTTAATAGTTTAAATGTAGCTGTAATATTTGTTTCTTTATGTTTATAATCCCATCTGCTATAATCATACTTTTACTAGATTACAGTGTGTATTAAATGTTACAATACTTAAGAATTTGGGCAGAAACTGTACCATATGAATCTCTTCTGATTTGAGATCGGTATTATTTTTGAAACCTAACAACTTCCAATGGTTCGAACTTTAAACTTTTGTTCAAATGGTGTAACTTCAATGCAATGCGTCACATGATTTTAATTAAGAAGCACCTCTTAGTTTGTTATTTCCAATGTTGATGCATTGCACTGCCCTGGTGGAATATTATGTTTCTCTCCTTTATAGAAGTAGTTATTATTCTTTTTAGTTACATTTAGTATTAGATACATACTATAAAATCCAATCAGTTCCACCTTCAACTTACAGTTTTGATTATCATTCTCATTATGAAGATTGAATCGAAGCTTTGGTGTAGTCCCAGATAGATGCAACACAATCATTTTAACATATAGATTATTTATTACTTTGACATTTTCATGCATCATTCATTAAGTAATCAAGTTTTAATCGTTCGATAGATTGTCGAAAATTATAACCAGCAGAACATTTTAATAGTTCAATACATAAATGGCCACAAATCACGTCATCAAAATGTTGAATTCGATCACTATTATATTCAACTATTGTATTACTAGGTCTTAAATATTCAATAAACGACTTGGGAGTCACTAATCCGAATGAATCGAATATATATGCTTTATTATTTTCATAGCAATAACATATCCAATGCGTAACATATCAGAGTATAAATTGATTTATGTAAGTTAACAACAGAACATTCTTGTTTCACTGGTGATGTAGATGACCAATCATCCAACATGAATACACCTCTAATTTTTTTATATTTAATTCTTTAGGTACTCGTTCGATATGATAATTGGTGAGCGCCTTTTTTACTATTAGCTTCTTCTTTTTCTGATTCTTTTTGAGACCTTTACCTATAGCTAGAATTGATGATTCCATAATTTCATTGTGTCGTTTTCGTTCTTCTAACTCTTGTTTATTTTTATTTGAATCTGTTACTGCCTTAGCTATAGCTGGAGTACCACCTGCAAGACTACCAACAGCTCCTAATGCAGCAAAAATCGGAGGAATTGTAAATATGAAACCACCTGTTTTTGGTTGATTACGAAGTTTCTTTAACTGCGCTAGACTTAATGTTAGACCCACGTTTTTTCCCTTATTCAAACATCTTGGTTTCTTTGCAAGTTGTGATTTATTTAACATTTCATTAGTGTTTAATGATTTTAATTCATGTGATGGAATATGAAATGCTAGTCCCTTTGTCTTCATAATAATAAACGAAACTATATTATATATAAGGATAAAGAAGAATGCATCTCCGTAGAGTGAGTGTTGCATTTTTCGCCAAAGCAATCATTATAATCCCCAACCCATTTTACGTTTTGTATATATCGTCATTGAAGCTAATTTTTCACCTAATCCAGCATCTTTGCTAACAACTCTATCAAATTTTAGACTCTAGGCCTTGATCAGCCCTATGCCTATACGTTAGATCTTTAAAACTCTTATATGCAATTTCATGCTATCAACATGCTTGATCTAACATATTTATACCTCGATCACCTCCCGCTAATCTTTCATCTAAACGTGTACCAGGACCACAAAATTCACAGCCGGGAAGATGAAGTTCGAATTATTAATTCATTAATTAACAATTTATTAATAATATTGTTCACTAAGTCCTTACAGTCAATAGTTTGCCAAAATGTTGATGGAATAATATGAATTATGTTTTTGAGGTACCCTAATCCCTTTGGATTCGAAACAATGAAATTAGATAATCGAGACGAAATCATATCCATTGTGCCCACTTTTTCATTATAAAAGTTCTTGTTCCCTGCTGCTTCTTCACCTGTTATAAATAATAATCTATCCACTAATTTTCTAACATGATCCATAAAAAAAACTGCAGGGCATGTTTGTATATAGCTTAATCGCCTTTCCTTGCTTCCTTCCCTTCAAACCCTCACCTTTAGTTTTAAGTTCAAGCCAACAGGTTTAATTAATGTCTTATGCTTATCACTGAAGCTTGATTTCACTTTATTCTATGATGGATCATGATTCTGATATAAAGCATTCGTCATTTTTAAAATCTTCTTATAAGTTTCATAATCTTCATCAGTGAAATCCATTGGTTGCTTACAAGTTAATAACTCCCATAAGTCTTCAGTTCCTTTAAATTTTTCATAGATCAGAGTCGATGGATCATGTGCGATCTTACTCTCACTATATATAATTAAATCATCAGTAACAAAGAAAACATTATAACTTCCAATCTTCCACTGCACTACTCCATCTATATCAGTACAATATAAAGTAAATGCTTCATCCTTATCATATCAGATCTATTAGTACTCAAATATTGACTCGCTATTGGACTTCTCATCATCATTACCTTTTGTTTCTTTCGTGTTAGGCAGTGCCTTAGGTGAAACAAATAAGTTTTTGAAATGAGGTTTCTGATGGTGTTGGGTGATAATTATTTATATTTTGCTGTACTACAGAAATTAGATTTCTATTTTCATCAATAACTCCTTTAATTTCTTTTCCTAAGCTCTCAATCGCCTTGACGTTTTTGCTTTTCATAATAGCTACGGTGCTCTTCTTACCACTCTTTAAAGCGTTTCGCTTAAACATTTTGTAATTCAATATTATATGATTTTCGTTTTGACATTATAAAAAGACTACATTATAATAAATGTTAGACCTAACATACGTACATCAAGTAATCGTTGAACGTAATAACATAAGTGTCACTCGATTGTAAAAAAAATGATTGATTTTGTTTCTATACTTTCCATCGTTCGATTTCCTCGTCATATCGATTGTTATACAACCATAGGGCTCCTTCAATGCTATAAATCATATAGCTTTAAATCTATTAAATGACATATCTCCAACAAAAAAATTATTGTGTTTCAAATTCGTGTTATCTTGAAATATACATAAAAAGTTTGCATTATCTCTATAAGTTGCTTCGGAATTTTACTATATTTTTGTGCTAAGTAAAAGCAATCGATTTCTTTGTCTATCCTGTGTGAAGTAGTTCCGCATCTCGTTCTGATTTTCTAGTGTACAATCATAAAAAATAATAACAAAATCATCTAACTTTAAAACAAAATGTTTGAATGTAGCCAATCGATAATGGAATCTTTCTTGAATATCATTATACATGTGTTAAAGTTGTTGATACTTGGGTTGTTCTAAACTTTTAAAGAATATGTATAAGTGCCTTCCTCCCAAATAAAGCAAATTTGGAATTAGAATGAAATTATCAATAACTAGTGTTGTTTTCCTACAGGCAGATGAACCTATTATTAAGCATCGAATATTATTAGGAAGAAGTTCAGCTTTCAACTGATCATAATCACTAGGTCCCAAAAGTCGTTTTCTGACACTCCACACTTTAAACTATTTAGTTTATTTTATGTAGATCGATTCAAGAATTATGATCTGAAGATAATCCCAACCACTTAACAAATGCTTTGCTTTTAGTTCTACGTATAACTTTTTCAATTATATATACTTGAGGATATTTCGTTTTCATTAGTTCTTGCTCATAAAACGGGCTCTTAATAATCTCATTGCGCTCATCTTTTAAGCGATATGTAGGTGAATCTGTCTCAAAGATTGTAGCAATTTGAAATATTTCTGTGCTCTAATTGCGGGTGAAACCTTTTTCAAACTTAGTAATTCGAACATAGTCTCCTACTCTATATTTCGCCTTGGATGATGGTGTATGATTCTTGCTATAGACTGTTGATAATAATTTCTGTTCGTTTTCTTTGTTCATGGGATCAATTGGTTTGATTTTGATTGTTCGATGTTCATTATTATTATACGTTTTCATCAGCGCTTGTAATATATTGCACCATTTATAATTACGTTGCTGTGTGAACTGCTTCCATATCAAATTACTAAGTGTTGTATTAAAACGTTCAATAATGCTACCATTCTTATAACTTTATGAAGGGTAATGAGTAATACTTTTTGTTTCATTAATTCAATAAACTCATTATTATACAACTCGCTACCGCGATCTGTTTGCAAGAACTTTTGTGCTTGTCGAGATGTTTTGAGTACTGAATAAAACGTGCATGTAAGATCCTTCCCTGTTTTATTTTTAACTGGTATAGCCTAAGCTTACTTCCTAAAAGTGCCAATATTGGTTAAAATATAATAATGCCCTCTATTTAATTTAACTAAGCCGTTTAAGTTCCTAGAGTTCATTTCAACCAAATTTTCCTGCCATAAATCATGTATAGCCTTTGTTACAACAGGTATTCGTTTATAATTTCGTCTCGCTGGCTTGTATAGTTCTTCAGTCTAGTTCTTCAATTTGTAATCTACTATTTATTCTAACAATTTAAGATCGACAAATCAATTGCGCAATAAATATCATATTAATATATATAGGATACTCAGCGGGCGAAAATTTATCCGATCGAACTACAACCACATCATCTTCTACATCAAGCTCATGAAGTTCTATTTCATCTTCTGATGGTGCATCTGGCACTCTACTACCTTCATGCATTCCTAGTGAAAAATTATATTTGCCCACCGCTCGCTGAATATATATCAAGAATAGGAAGCTCTTTATTTTTTCTTTTTAACCCAAGGAAAACCTACAATGTTGAGCTTCCCAAGAAAAGGAATTTCGAAATAGGGTGTATTCATATCAAAGAGATATATCTTACCACTAACATTACCACGCGTAAAGTCACGTTCCTTATTAGGATTTGAATATAATTTAAAGAACTCAACACTACGTAAATTATGAATTGATGTTAATAATTCATTGGATACATGAATATATACATATCGCTTTTTAATGTATTTTCTAACTCTTTTAGTTATGCAATAATTTCATTATTATTATTAGAATTAAAGGCCGTGATTGAATGTTTTTAATACTATCTTGCACCTCCAAAGTTGAGTCACTGTAGGCATTAGAGCTATTGAAGCTTCAACATTACGAAATTAGTTAATATCAGAGTATGTTTTAGATCAGTTATTTGAATATTAGTTACAGAAGTATATTTTGTTTCTAGATCATTCATCTGTTTCTGAATATCAGCAATAAGCGTGTGATATGTTAGTGTACTATCCTCTAAACCTTTCAACATATCTTTTAATCCACTATTTCATTAATGCCATGAACAGAAATGAATTTTGAATGTTCTTGTATCGCTTCTTTAACTTTAGTCTGAAGACTCGTCAACACTTCTTTTATACCCGCTAGATCTTCTAACGTTGGAAGAAATGATATATTGATTGCAAGATTTTGCAATTGAACCTTAATACTTTCTATCACTTCAGGGAGGTTTCCTGTGGTTTCGACTACGGTTTGAATATTATTTATTGTCTTTTTTATTGTTTCTACTTCTTGGGAAGTTGGGAGTTTGTTAATAGAATCCTGGAGACCAGTTAATTTCGATTTCATTTAATTTTGATTTGTGGGTAAATTATTTAAAGACTTATGAATATTCTCAATATCAGATAGCTTCGGTGTGTTCTTTTGTATTTCTGCTAAATCACTTTAGTTCTGCTAAATCACTTTAGTGTTCTTTAGTTCAATTTGAATATCTGTGGGCTCTGAAATGTTATTAATTATTGTTTCAAACTCACCAAGCTTTCTACTAATTTCCGATACATTACTGTGAACAGGTAGGTTGGTTAGATCATCACGAAGTATTGATTATTATTACGAAGTATTATTTGATTGATCAGTAATGGTTTTAAATTAATTTTGTAGTTTCGAGATAACTTCTTGCATTCTTTGAAGATCTTCTTGGGTGGGATTATTCTGAAGTGCATTTTCTAATGTATTCATTGCTGTGTCTAGATTATTAAATGTGTTTTGTAGCTTTGGAAGCTTCGTATTCAGATCATTAGCGTGCAGTAGTGTTTGAAATGAACTCATTCTCTTTCCGTTGTACTTAATTTTGAATTGTTGTTATAATATTTTGTAGTTCAGGCAGATCATTTTTATTTACCAGCTGTGAAAACATAAAAATAACACTTTTCAACTCATTATGAAGCTTTTGTAGCAAATCTAGTATATGTTGATGAACTTCTTTCTAGTTTCAATCTTTGAAGATAATGTACTTCGTAGTGCGTTGATTTAATCCTTTACTAGATTAATCCTTTAATCTCTATTAATTTAATCCTTTGTTCTAGTACTGTTAAATGATTTTCATTAATATTTGTGGGTGAATCCGACAATGTACCATGCTCATGCGACTTATATTGCGGGTATCCAAATAAATTAGTAGGCGTTTTAAACTATACACTATATATATTATAAAAATTGTATGTGATGTGTGTATATTAAAGAGTACAAAATATAACAATAAATATTATTACAGAACAATATTAGAAGAGAGATCTCAAAAAAAGTAGATGATTGTGATGAAAACTAGTTTGATATTGCATAGAATCATGTGGTAACTATTTGTTATTGCCTGATGAACCTGTGTGTTTAGTAAGTCATGTAGTTAGTTATTTAGTTACTGCATTTTAGATTGATATGCAATGATCGTAGGCTTATGAGCTTCAAGTCTTAAAAGGTATAGGGTGGAGGAGGAAACTTACATAGTGCATTGAACGCATGCTTTTCCATACTCTAATTGATAATGCCTCCAGGGTAGTGTATGTATTTTACTATTTAATATGCAACGTTTATCATCATGTGAACCAAGGGCTACTTTATTCACTTTTTCAGTGAAAAGTGCATGATCGAATTTGTTTTTTCTCTTTCTTACATATCCTCTGATCGTAAGCACTGTTTAAAATCATAGAATGCAATAGCTTCTTTTACTACATACTTTCACATACCCTTAACTCTCTTCCTAATGTTAGTATTTACATCTTGCATTGCATACTTTTTTGCTCTTAAACCAACAACCTCACTAATTAGAACGCCACCATATTCATCTTTCATCTTCCCGAGTTGCTTTTTATTCTTTGCAGGAATCTTATATTCGTTGGGTTGCTCGTAACCAGATGTATCGAAATACTCAATAATTTCATGCATGTCTTTATAAAACTCATTTGTTTTGATGTACTACACAAACGAGTCAGTATCTTTATATGCAATATATTCTCTGTATATCGTGGCTTCATGACTTTGTAATGAAATTTATAATTAAACAACTTCGATAGATCGCTGCTCCTACATAATTAACCCTATCTAATTTAACTGTTTTATTTAACATATGACATAAAACTAAATTTTCCTCATAGATCTCTCGTGATTTGAGGCGCGGTCAGGTTAAAAGTTTTCTGCACACTTTTTCATTATTTACAAGTCTCACATCGATTCTATTTCTTACATTCTCGATAGATTTTCCATAAATCGCGTTAGTCATTAACTTATAAAATTCTTTCTCGAAGTCTGTAGTAGCAGATGCGCGACGAGTTCTATTGCTATTAATATATGTTTTGAACCATTTGAATTGATTGAACCATAGCACCTTATGTGCCTGTCGGAGTTGTAAACCCTGTTGTAAATAAAGCTGTAGGTGACGATAATGCACAATCTAATTTTGCTTATCATTTAGCGACAGTAATAGCTTATTACATTTTGCTTTTTCGTGATTAGAGTCTCATTTATAGGAGCCATGGGGAAATCTTTATGTGCATCATGAAGATCTTGTGAATAATGCAAATCCACTTTAGTAGAAAACCCTATCCCACTGTCTTCTGGATAGTCTAATATTGTTTGAGCTTCATTCCACGTTGATGGTGATAGATCCCACTTGAAATTTCTATAGGACGAGCATTGAATCATTACAGTTCCGTATAAATTATTCATATCTAGGATTCTTTGTCAGGTTTATACTCGTTAGGTATATATATATTATTTGCCTTGGCATGGCGTAGAGGGCACTCAGTGATTCCTCCTCTGATTGATTGATCTATAAACAGAATCATATTTGCATCCGACAGAAGTTGAAACTCTTGTGTTTTTTCATAGATCATTGTATTCCATGCTAATTGGGGTGCTGTGTACATTCGTGTGAAATCTAAACCATATGCCTCGAAAAATGTATCTCTAAAATTTTGAATCATATCAGCAGTTAACAATACATCTAAGGTTAAATGTACATCATTGAAAATACCAAAAGTTTTGCAATTAAATTCTCTCCACGCTTTCTTAGCAAACTCATAATCTTTATCACTGCATACAGTATTATTCAAAGAACTATTAAAATACTTCTTGAGGGGTATTTGTTTTGTATTAAACTTTGAAGCATCAGTTAGATATTCATATAGGAAGCAACCCTTACGTGTGAGACGTTTCATATCTTGTGTGTTATAATGAGCTCGTGTATATTTCAATTTCTTTGAGTCTAATTTTGACACTAAATCATTTAAACTATATGGAAAAATGGACAAAGATCTACAAATCTCAACTCAATATTTCGATTCCCAACTGCAAATATTTTAGAGAATGAAATATGACACTTCTCGCTTTGCGCTATGAGTTTAATATTACCTGATTGTAATCCCAAATGCTTTACAAACAAGTGTGCAGCATAATTAGAGATATTATTGAAGAAAACAAGCACAAAGTTTCTTTGGTGTTATATTTGCAAGTTAGAGCGATTACAAACTGCTGCAACCCGATCTCTAATCAAATGGTCGTGATGGCGCACTTTATAATTTTCTGGTGTAAAATAGCGTTCACAAGCATTACAACTTGATGCTTCATTATATGATTGAACTTGTTGTGGTGACATTGGGGAGAGTGATTGAATATGCGATAATTTATTAACAATGTGAACCAATTCATTTTCAATTCGATAAAGGAATTCTTCAGCAGTGTTTTGCCTCTATATATAACTGGGTTCGATGGTGTAGCATCGCGCCAACATATTAAATATCCAAAACTGCATGGTTCGTGACTGAACTTTTTCTGTATATGATGCACTGGTATTAGGGGAACAATATCACAAATCATTCAAAATCTCCAATGATTATAACATCACTTTTCAGTAATGAATTTAGTTTTTTTAAATTTGATAGTTTGCCCCAGTTTTGGCTTGATTGTTCTTGTGGCTTCAAACTTTTTGCAATACTTCATATGCTCTAGCACCTTTCCTTCAGTGTTAAAATGTGATAGGCATCGCTTACAATAGTATTATTTATGTTCGTGTTTTGCAGTTTGACTACATACTAATCTACTAAAATGTTTAATCAAACAGTAGTGTGTTGTTGTTTCTGATAAGAGATCAATTTGCATAGTATCAAATTACATTTCGCTTATATGTAGTGGAAAAATTGATTTAATTTCATCATAAGCATATACGTTAATGCTCATGATACTATCGGGATGCAGATCATTGACATTATATTATATTGTCGTTCAAATTTACGACATTATATTGTCGTTCAAATTTACTAATGTGCGTTAATGCTACTGGGAAGGGTACATTATGCATTGCTTGCATCATTTCACGTTCATATTGCACACAATTCGATACACGATAAGGATTATTATCAACAGGATAGAATGATGTCGCAACGCAACACAAGAAACACTTTTCGTCACTATTTTGGATATTAATCACTGCTTTCTTATCACCCACTCAATTAGGTAATTCAACATAAGATGATCCAAGGAAGGGTTTTAGCTTACTCACTGTGATTTTCAATGTATGCGCATGATTAACACACAAACTCCACCCGGATATTTTAGTCGCACGTTCTTCTGGTTGTGTTACTAGATTTGAAAACACTTGCTCTATCTTCTCCTGTAACCCATCACTTTTCACTATTGCTTGTATACCTAAAGGCACATAAAATAATAATTCTTCACTACTAATTTGTTGCGGAAACATTGATGATAGAATGATATTCACTTTCAAAGCATTGTGCTCATCTTTTTTTTCTCTATTACTCTTAGACACTCGTTCTTAATACTGTTCAAGAATGATTAGGCATTACCAGAAGATTTAACGTTAGTATCTGCAGGAAGACCATAATCTTTTAATGTGTCATTAAATGAACTATTCGCGCACTTCTCATTTCATTTTTGTTTCTTGACTCTTGGTTCATCACTGTGTACTGCTGTGATGTGTTAGAGATACTAGCTTTTGAGATAGATTTACTGCAATATTCACAAGTCACTTTTCCCATTTTTTGGGAGGGTAATAAACTATATATAATACAATTTTGTTTGCACTAACTTTCCTTGAAACGCTAATAATACTGCAGTGCTTGAATATTGTTCCGTTTCATACGAAAAGAGTACTTGATAGCTATCGAATGTAGAAGAAATGGTAGCACACACACAACATAACTGCTAACTTTCCTTGAAACGCTAATAATACAGTAGTGTTTGATTATTGTTCCGTTTGACATGAAAAGGGCACTTGATAGCTATTGAATGTAGAAGAAATGGTAGTACACACGTAACGAAACTAATATTTGGTTTGGGAGGGAAACAAACTATATATAATACAATTTCGTTCGCACTAACCTTCCTTGAAACGTTAATAATACAAAAGTGTTTGAATATTGTTTTACACGACAAGGGCACTTGATAGTTATTGAATGTAGAAGAAAAGGTAGTACACACGTAACAAAACTGATGTTTGGTTTGGGAGGGAAAGAATCTCTATATAATATGAAACTTATTATATTAACTACACATACTTCCGATCACGTGGTTAGGTTTCAAAGTCAAAGGTCAAGGGTCAAAATCAAGCCTGGGCTATAATGTACGGTACCATACCAGTATTCGCCTGATATCTTATCTCGATATTAAAGTTTTGAAGCCTAAATATTTTCTAGTGGTTCCCTGTGTAACGCAGCATCATAATGAATGATCTGCAGTTGCTTGTAAGAAGAAATCATAGAATCACTTTCAATTACTAATCTAAGTCAGTGTTAACAATTCTAAAAAAGTAAAAGTTCTAAACAACAATTTAAAAATAATTCTTCCATATCCCGCTTCGTGTTTTGATGCTAAAGCTATATAGTTCTATTCGTCTAAAGCTGTATATATGAAAAAGGTGAAGCTTAATAGTTATAAGTTATTTAGTAATAAAATTATTAAGTTGGCAACATTGCAAGAAACCTTTTGGCTTCTGCTCGTACCGTAATGAGCGTTGAATGGTAAAATACATTAAGCTAGGGTGGGCTAGAGCCGGCCTTTCTGTACTACTTGCTTCTACCAATTTGAATCCACATCAACTAAAAAACCAACAACAACAATAGAAAATGCAATCAAAATTTCTTAAGTTAACCCATAAACCAACTCGGATTTATCCTACTTATATTATGAAAATTACGATACAATTGTTAAAAACTTTCAGACGTTAGAGCAAAGACGCTGAATTTCTGATATATTATTTCTTAGAAAAGTAACTCAAAATGGTTTAGATTGCATAGGCTTAGTATCACTGTTTCAGTTCCGTGTCCCGTCATTGAAAACTCGCGTAGACGACTGCAAAAGAGCAAGAACAGATATAATGATGAAGTCGCCAATCTGGAGAATATGTATTACCTACAATGAAATGTGTAGAACTTATATCAAATTGGATATATGTGATATGTCTACCAAACATTTAGAAATATTGTAATAAAAAATGTTTGTAAATGATCATTGCAAATATCGACACTCTAATTGGGCTATAAAGCCTGTTATGTTGACAATAAATAAATACTTTCAAAACGGATAAAGTAATAAAAATGAAATGTTCATGACATAATATTGATTAGAATAACATTCAAGTGTTTGCATATGTGTAGCAGTGTTGCCAAATGAGAATAAAACTAATTTACTTTAAATAGCACTCTACGGTACTATAAATACTGTATTAATATGCACTTAAAATGTACCAGTAACAAGAAACAAAACAATGAATTCTGGGAGTAATATTGTGCAAACTTTGAGGAATACATTTACTGGTAGTTCATAATATTGGGAATATAGGTGTCGACAAGGTTCAATAAATTGATTCATTAAATCACATATTAAGTCCTAAGCAAAGTATGTTCTAATAAGGTAAAACAATAACAAAAATTCACAAATTGTCTAAGCATGTAAAGAAAGTCTCCCCTCCCCTTCAGGCTTCATATTAATATTAGCTCGGTTGGTATACAATGGGACTTCTGGTACGATGAAAACATTTTCACAAAAGAAAATATGTTCTTGTATTCCACATATATGACCATTTACACATCCGAATATACTCTTGTCTTTCAGTTTGAAATTTTCTTGCAAAACCGTGCAAATGACCTTTACATACTGTTGTAGTAATAAAAAAGCGTTCTTTCTTTGAAAAAACAAACAAACATAGGCTTTCGTTTTTATCTAAATGTAGTTTTATTCAAGGCATCAAGTTGTAATACTGCTAACGTCTCTTTAAGTAAGAATTACTTTTATATACGTAATTAAGAAGAAATACAACATAAATTGAATCCTAGATACTGTAATATTACACATATATTTGTATATATGAGGTTGCCAGTTCTCAGTGTTGCCAACGCTAATCTTTTTATATTTTTCCCATACCATAATCTTCCCCAAACTTAGCTTACACTTTTTGAACTTTATTTTTATATGGGTGAGTCTAGTAACTTTGGACTTAGGCCCGTCACGATTCACCTTTAGCTGTTAAGTGTTAAAATCCACACCCATGCCCCTGCCAGAACTCGAACCAGGGACCTTCGAGCCGATGACCTACCGCCGCAGACCGCTCATCCACCCGGCCTGCACTTAGCTTACACATCATTCAACACAATGGGAAAAGGTTTGTGGAGTACCCGACCACAAGCACCCTAGTTTACAGTGTTACTAACCTATTTTAAAATTCAACTCATAGAAATATTTTTACTATCCAAATCTACACATGTGTATGGATTTACATCAAATTTTGATAGCTGGTGCAATAGATTCTTGGATAAGTCATAGATGTACTCCGCGCGCCGTAATCGTCAGTGTTGTCAACCAATTTTAAAAATTCTACATTTCATATTTGTTACCACTAAACGTATTCGCATTGATTTACAACACATTTACATACATGTGTATTAGGTATTCGGACAGTTCCCAACAATCCAAATGCCAGCATAAGGGTGAAACCTCGTCCGCCGACGCCAGTTCCTTGCATGAATTTTTCAAAACCTACGTCTTCCTGCCCGTCGGTCCGAGCTTCGCCGACCTAATGCCGGCGTCGCCTGACTTGCTGGGTTCATATGGGTACTTCCGGCGCCGCAGCTGTCAGTACTGCTAACTAATTTAAAAAATGTATTTCCAAATGATTTCATATTGTTGTACGTATCAGCACCAAATTGGTATTTACGTACTGGGACACGTCATTGACGTATTTCAGGCTCCGTAGTTGACAGAGTTGTAAATGAATTAAAAAAAATAAATATTTAAAATTACTTCCATACAATTCTACTTATCCGCAAGAAACTGTGAATATCGTAATGTTCCTTTAGGAACACCCTGTTGTTTGTGGAAATATAGGTAGAGACAAAGATACACGGGGTATGAGTTTTGCCCATCACCAGTTTTATTATAAAACAATATAAGTTCTTTAAATTAATAAAAAGAGTCTCCCGTACCAAAGTAATTATACAAACTGAAAAGTTATAATATAACTTTTCTGGCTTCTTCTTCTTGGGTGTAGGCCTCGCAGAAGAGAGAAGGATTTGGTATAGCACCAGTCCGCAGCAACTGAGTGCAGGAAGGAAGGTACCAGTCCGACAGCAACTGAGTACCGGATTTTGTGTCAGTCCGCAGCAACTGAACACAGGTTCAATTAGGCAGCCCACCTGTCCAACAGCAACAGAGTGAGCAGGATAGGAAACTCTCCAGTCCGACAGCAACTGAGAGAGCGGTTTTAGGAAGCACACCAGTCCGACAGCAACTGAGTGTACAGGTCTTAAGGAGAGTACCAGTACAAGGCAACTGAATACTAGGAAAGAGGAGAGAAGTGATCACCCAGGGAAGTGATCTTTATATTGGTGTGTCGGTCTTTTATACACCTAAAAGATGCTGACTCTGCTGACTCCTCCTTTGTATCGGTGGTAGCTCCATCGGTGGCTTCTTGATGAAACTCCATTTGTCGTCTGCGCTATTTACGTTTCCTCTTGTTTGTGTTGTAACACTCGTATCACACACGTAGTACACACTACTATCTTGTTTATATTTTGATTATGAGCGACACGTGCTGAGCACGTGGCGCGGCACTTGGAACGTTACAATATTCATATTCGACATAATTGAAATATACTGTGGTTGCCGTGCCGATAGCGACCAAACTGTCCTTTTCAAAATAGCATGGGCAGAGCCGCGGGACTTGGCACCTTTATGATATAATTTGAAATAATACTTCTCATAGCCCTATTAGAACACACTCATGAGGAGAAACATAAACGGTATATAGTTGCTTGTTTACAAGAGTTTTCATTGTGGATTTATACAACATTTTTTTTAAAATGTGGATATAACAAAATATGTTTTATTACACTATCTGTTCTGTGTATGTTTTTACAGTATGGGGCTAGGTTTAGAGCCCGGAACATGAGATAGTAATGCCCTCGAGTTACTATAGTAAAACAAAATTTATTAATAAAAACAAACATGTATCTCTGCCTTTGAATAGCAGCAGGTTATTTCTTGGAACTTTAAACTACAGATTTTTTTTTTTTTTTTTTTTTTTTTTGCGGACGGTAATTATGGTAAAAATGCGAGAACTTCCTTCAGTAATACCATAATTAGAAATCGTATTTTGTGCGCGATGGCAGCATATTTTGGGAAGAATTTAAAGTTTCTCAGTATACAGTAACGATGTGTTCGAAGTTGTATTATCTCTAGAAACCTAAATTCTTCCTATAATTCAAAATGTTTCTTCAGTTCCCTGGAGGTTTATTAGTATAAAATTTTATTACAAACTACACCAAATAACTTCAGTCCATATGCCCTGTGTTAATTTCTTATGTTTGTCAGAGTGAAGGTATGGGAAGCATAACAATGTGTGTTGCCAGTGAATGCATAAGTAATCCTATCATTGCCTCGTAAGACTGCAGGAAAACAAAGCAATTGAGATAAATGTCTGAGGATTTTAACTCTAATCCTGCTGATTACATTTACAGCGTAAACCTATAAATTGTTGTCTAAAAAAACGACATGAAAAAGAACAATGTTTTTATTTTAAAATGAATCTTTTACAACACAATCTTCACAGCACCAGTCCCAAGCAAGCATGGCTGGTTTACTACCTCAAAATTAGGAAAAGAGGAGCTCGCTCTCACTTAGTGTTACTATAGAGACCTATAGTAAAACTACAATATTAATTCAAGGAATCTTCACTTCTACGATTATCGTTTGTTTTTACATTGTGCTGTACATAAGGATATAAGAATGCTCAATTAGCTTAAAAATGAAACGTTTAGGGTGGGTTCCATCACATTTTGTTAAAATTTAACGAATCGTTAAGTAACTTTCAGCACTTTAAAATACATTACATTCGTTAACTAACGATTCGTTAAATTCTCAACGAAGGTTGGTGAAACTCACCGTTAATCTTGCTTGTCCATTTTCAGTTTGTTCCGAAATTAACCGAATTTTCTATTCTAATTTTAAGATTTTTGTTGCTCTATGGCCAGTTTTTTGTTTTAATTCTTGAATGATATGCACATATTGGAATAGTACATATAATAACACGTCTTGTAAAAATATTTACGTAATTTACAACAATTAGGACATACAAACGGAACACGCAATGATGATAACAAGGGTTGAATTTGAATTTGAAAACTGTTAGCAATGAAAGTTTGACCCCAATTTCTTTAAATTCGGTTGTCCAGGACAGACGAAGTTAACTGTTCCCCCTCGTGTCTGGTTTGAGATCGTTGATTTGTAATGTAATCAAGCACTCCAGTGTGCTAAATTGGAGCTCAGTATTTGTTATTAACTTTGAACGAGATTTCTTCCCTTTTAGGTAGATTTCGAAGAAAAATATACCTATTGAGATCGATAAGATATGAAAGTATATATTTATATTAACACGCTAGCGGCCATAATTTTGAAGATATTTGAACCAAATTTTTATATGTTGTTTCTAGGCTTAATAGCTCGGTTAAGTTCGTTAATGAGCAGATTCGGTCGCCATCTTGGATCCAAAATGGCCGTCGAACCCATTGTTGTATAGAATACACAGCCTAAACCGCTGGGGATATAGAAATTAAATTTTGCATAAATGTACAACATCACTTTTTGATTACGAAAATGTTACCTAATGAGTTCAAAGACGCCATCTTGGATCCAAAATGGCGGAAGTAAGAAATCTATTTTCCATATCGTTTGGGCTAGAGATACGAAATTTGACATAAAGGTGTATTGTCACGAGTAGTTCAAGAAAATATTACGAAATGTTGAAAAAGTCGCCATCTTGGATTCAAAATAGCCGCCGAACCTATTGTTGTATACAATACACAGCCTAAACGGCTGCAGCTACAAGTATCAAATTTGGTAACACTATACATTATTATTTGTATGTTACTAAAATATTACATGATGTATCCAAAGACGCCATCTTGGATCCAGAATGGCGGACCTAATAAAAACATTTTCCACGCCGTTTGAGCTAGAGATACGAAATTTGGCATAAAGGTGCATTACGACGAGTAGTTTAGGGAAATATTACAACATTTGGGAAAAGTCGCCATCTTGGATCCAAAATGACCGCCCAAAATCCCATTTTGCACACCGTTTGAGCTGGATAAATGAAATTTTACTTGAAGTTGTACCATCAAGTAGGTCACGACAATATAAGAAAACTTTCAAAAAGTCGTCAACTTGAATCCAAAATGGCCGCCCCAAAAACCCAATTTCCAAATCATTGAAGGTAGAGAAACGAAATTTTCTTTGAAGGCGTATGACCAAGAGTACGTTACAATAAATGGGGTAAACATTCCTTTTGGGGTCGCAGCCCCCCGTGGGAGGGTACACATAGATACCATGGTGGTGTAGTGCTGCAGTGAGATTTTGGTTAAGATAAAGAAGGCGCATCCTCTCAAAAGCACTGAAGTTGGGGGGCGAACCCCCTACGGGGGTCTGGGGGCAGCGCTCCAAGCGAAACAAAGCGAGTATATATATATGTCTTGTGAGGTATCGTTGAACAGCTCTTGATGAATAATCTACAAGACAATAAATAGTTTCTCGATAGCTGTCATATAAGGCGAGATTTGAATTTTTGAAAATAAAAAAAAAACTTCGAGATCTACCTTAGCCTGTAGGCCTACCGAAAGGGATTTTTAAATATCGTATCAATAATTTTAGTTACAGGCTTTACAGGTTACAAGCATGGGTATGACAGTGGATTTAATTTTGAATTGGGAAAGTATATACAAACTAAGGGACCTTATAAGGGAAAACAACTCCCTAAATTTCATCAGATCTTAAATATCTTACTAATAAAAGCGTTGGATAAATGCATGTGTTTCTAATTTAAGTTAGAGAAACAAAATTGCATTTAGAAATATTGCTTATTAATTATTCCCATATTGTTGTGAATTTAGCTGTTTCCACAGAAACTGGCGGAGATAGTAAGGAATAGTGAATTAAAGGAAGCTAAATAGCATATATATGAAGATGGATGCTATAATAATTAATAATGAATTTTCTGACAAGGGAAAAAAGAGGAAAAATGCTACAAAGGGAAAACAAATGTCAATTCAACAGCTACAATCACCCGATGCAAACGAATGCATTTCGTATCCCAATAATTGCATAATCAGCTAATAATTTGCTGACCTTGAAAAATCTTAAGAGCTTCTTGAAGGAAATTTTCACATCAGCGACAAGAAACATATTTAGTAAATTTATAGTTTTGGCAGAAATATAATTATCTACCTGGCTCACCTGAAACATCACAGCAAAATGAAAATTTGGGACAAATCATCGATTGCTAGTCCAGCTAGTACATCATTTGCCCGCAAGTGGCGCGTCTAGTTAGATATTTAGCGCTATCTGTCGGCGAAGACTTGAATTACTACTGCACAAGCTGATTGCTTGGACGGAGACGGATTATTTTCCTTGATGTATCTGAGCAACAAAACGCGGTGCGAGAGAAGTATTGGATGTTGTTACAGAGGGAATTGGGGAATGTAACAGGGAAGAAGAAAACCCCTATGTGTCTTCAGAATATATAATCTCTTGTCAAAAGTGTCTCCAACACAGAAGGAAAATTAGAAGTAAAGAAATTTTGGACAATGGAAAGCCCTCTCATACACCTGGAAGAACCAGCCCTCAGGAAAGTGTATATGTAACTTGGAACCTGAATTGAAATATACCTTCTCAATTTCTTACTTTTTAAATCAATCAAGTGTAAGAAGTAGAGAATTACGACAATCGCAACAATAACTAGAACCAGGTATTCCGCCAGTATTTTCGGTTTGGGGGTGTAAGTGGTGTTTTCCACTGTTTATATCGATCTTTTTTACCGTAATTTTTTTAAGTTGGGGTGCTCTCGAGGATTTGAGGGTGACACCCCCACAAAGGGTCTGGCGGAATTACTGACTAGGACGCATTCATCTTTGGCGATGTCTACAAAATTGAGCTGAGCGAGTTGAGTGAGAAGCATATTATTTTGTAGGAAGTAATAATCTCGTCGCAGATACAAATTAATCTTAATGAGAGTACTTTACGTCCATATAAACAGGGTAGGAGTAAGGTGGGCGAAGGAAATAAGTAAACCTTATAGGTTGCAGGCATTGAAATATATTTTCGGGGCAGGAGACAGGAGCTTTTTACCTCCCAAAATGCCTTTTGTTTCCTTAAGTATGTGAAGTTTCACTACCAGAACTACAAATCGTTTATTCCATTTCGGTACCCCTATTAGAATACGAAATATTGAAATTTAATTTTTTCCAAGATGGCGCCGTGTATTTTGTGGCGCCACCTTTTCTCATTCTGATTGGAACTTCTTTTTCGAATGGAATAATGGACAATACCTAGGTACATCGTTTATTCATATTGATACAACTATTATATTCCGAAATATCCAAATGTAAATATTTTTCAAAATATCGGCCAGAAAGTATGTGACGTCACATGTTTTTCTTACTAATGGAGAACTAAAGTCTTGACGCCATATCCGGTTGGTTACCATAGCAACGGCGGAAGCCAAGTCTAAACAAACAGTAAGTTTGATGGCAGGAAGGTAGAAAATCAGTTGTGGAAGCAATGGATTTTAATATTTTTCGAAATGTTGGTTATTTCGGTGACGAGCGGAAACTGATTGAAAGAGTAGAAAATTCTGTGGAGTACAAACATGTACTATATTGCTGACATATGACCGAAATAAGATGTACATACGAGGGAAAGTGCAAGAAAGGACATGAATAGTAAATATAATGAGTTGAGGTGAGAAGCTATTTTTATTCCGGTAATTTATGCTTTCATAAAACACACAATTATCTTTCTAAATCTTTGAAAAACTCAGCAATTAACGATGAATTATCCTCATAAACATCTCAACGTATCCAAAATTGCGTTCAATGGCATTGCATGAAATTTGCTTACCGTGTACTTACATAATTGGCTCTTTCCACTTTCTTTTCTAGTTTCAGACCTTTGGAAACAGAAAGAAGCAACACGTGTGGCTTTCATTCTAATGATGATAATCTAGCACAAAACCATAACGAGTTGTTGAATATCTAACACTACAAAACCTATTGCTAAACACCCGTTTGTTTAGACTGTAACATGGCGGGTTACCATGGCAACCGACCGACCGGATCTGACGTCCTCCCATTTTAAGAAAGAAATCTTACGAAAAAATCGCCCATGCGATACATATAGCTCACTCGGCTTGAGACTTGAGAAATCCACTGGAATGGACAAATCGTCTCTTTCTTTCCCCGCCCAATTTTCGGCAGACTTTTACACTTTGAACGTAAACAACGGGACTCGAGGGGTTGAAAAAACCAATTGCTTACATTTTCAGGTGTTGAATCCCCTCCCACCAGTCCTTCAAAGTAGAAACTCGCACAACAGTTCCGAGTTCTCCATTCATATTTCTGCATTCCGAGTTCTCCATTCGACATCATCATTGGTTATAATTATTTGACTTCATTTTGTTGATTCGTCTTTTGAGACCCGTCCTGGATGTCATCAATACGCTTAATGTCTCGTTCCAACGACTTGACGCGGATATGGACAGTGATCTAGGAGGAGTGCTCTAGGAGGTGTTGAACCTCTGGAATATAGTATCCAAAACCTTAGATCCAATTACGTTTCGATGACAAACCCTCAACAGGCCCCCAAGAAGTGTTGATGCAGAGATCGCCATATGAGAGAGGTCTGATTTTTTCGACGTAGACTTCTGGAAACTGTCTTGTTGAGAAACGACGCGCATCATTCCGTGTTGGTGAAGTGTTTTCAGATCTGCAGTCACAGCTGTTCTTTATCCAACAGTCAAGTCAATCATTAGATCATTTTTTTTTGCATACCAATTTCGACAGCCAACGCAGAGGAAAGTTTCTCGAAGTTAACTTTGGTGTAATAAAAAAATAATAACCACCTTTTGACACGACATCGACGCGAGGAAATATTGATGATACTTGTTCAACAACACTTGTGCAGAAATATTAATATTTCGCATTCCATTGATAGATTCAGATTATATGGGCCTCGTAGGCTCCTTTTGTAAACTCAACTGTTAACCTTGATATTTTTAACATGCACAAGCATTTCAGTACAAATAGAGGGAAATTAAATAAACCTTACGGTACCGGCGTAAGGTTTATTTAGCTAAATTATCAATATAGAGGCATTAATTATATTATTTAATGATAAAATATTAATAATTAAATGCCAATAGTCTCGTTAGAAGCATATAGGAATATGCCTGTATAATATGGGATCCTTTTTACTAGTGTTGTATACTCTAAAAAGTTCTTGCTATTGTAATATATAAAAGACGATGCGAAACTTTGTAATCGATTTTCATTCTGTGTAAGTAAGTACAGGGGGCGCTGTTTTGGTTATCGTACCCCTTGTTCACGAATCCTGAAATCCCCAGTGATTATATGGTATAAGCAGACTGCAAATATATGGAAGTGAATACTTTAAGGTTTATTATTAGAGTATATGTTTGACCTTTAATATTCATACATATACGCAAATTATTGGTAAGGAACTAAGAAATATTTAGGCGGGGCTAAACCTCCTAGCCGCCCTTGGCTACGGGCCTGAGACTGACCAATTAATAACCGGAAATGCAGATTTTTACACCAATGTAAACTACTAAATGCCATTGAAACAGCAAACAGGATTAAGTTTATGATAAAGAAACTGTGTAACGACATGTTAATAAAAGCCGGCCGGGTAGCCGTGCGGTCTATGGCGGTAGGCCAACAATTTGGGGCATGGATGTGGATTTTAATGGCCAAAGAGCGAATTGTGACGGACCGAAGGCCAAAATTACTAGACTGTCCCAAATCAAAATAAAGTTTACCAAAGTTTTTTTTTTTACATGTCAATGAAAGTTTTAGTGGAACCGTTTCACTTTAGTGAGAGTGGTTCTTCTATTTTACTTTCTAAAAGAGGATGAGATTATTTGTTTCTGCCTCTGCTGCAGTAAACTCTTGGAGGCTGATATCAGAGTCACAGATAGGTCTATAAATAATCTTTTTAAAATGAGTTGACTGAATATGAGAGAAGATCGAACACTTGTCTTCTACAGGGAACTACAACAATCACAAACAATTGAAAAAAAACATGTTGTTTCTCACCAGGACGGTAATTGCATTGATCCGGAACACATAACTAGTTCAAAATTAATATATAATCTCATCACGATTGAGTGAAGAGCAAGCAATGTACAGCATTTGGTGGAAATCAAGTTATATATCCATTTTTTAAAGCCAAATAATTTAATGAGGGAGAAATATTGAAGGGCATTAGTTACTAACCAATCTTGTTAGTGCATATGGAATTGGATTAAAAAGCATTCTTGTGAAAATATATTCTGAGACATTTTGATCATTTCTGAAAACTAAATTCTAAACTTTGTTTTGCTCTCTCTATATAGAAACACAAGATAAATGGTGTGCAATAAAAGTGCTGGGTGGAACCCAGCTCTCCCTAGAAAATCGGTGGGTGGACTCAGCCCTCCCGAGCCCCCCACCCTGAATTTAATCCCTGGTTGTAATGTGGTAAGCATTTCTAACGTCAATTAGGCTTCTTCAGTTTCGCTTTTTTTGAACAATAACACAAAACAAGAAAATTTGAGTGAACATTACTTTTCTGCATGTTTAGATGGGGAAGCGGAATTTTACCCCCCTGAAATCTACCCCCGAGAAAAACGTGACGTCACAAAACTTGTGGAGCAGTTGCTTTTAGAATTGTGTTCGTGGCCGGAAATGTACCCCCAACTAATTATTACATCGCCGGTCTGATTTTGAGTCATATGACTAAATTAGAATTGTAATAATATTAATTAAAATCCCCACTAGTAATTTTGCCCCACTGAAATTTACCCCCTTGTGTCTTTTAAAATATAGTAGAAGGCGGAATTTTACCCCCTCGGATTTTTATCCCCCTTAGATTAAAATATAGTGGAAGTGTTCACCAAGGGGTATACTAAAGCACAATCTTAAACCTTTATTCTATTGAACTAGAATAGTGTAGAATTGTAAAATAATAGTATTTGAAGTATTCCGACAGAAAAAAAGGCTGCACTACATATACGTATGATACTGAAATCGAAATCGATTTCAGTGACAATGGTACCGAGATCGAGACATACTTTTTCTAAGCAAGATGAGACCGAGACGGACACCATCGAGGCCGAAACGAGACCGAGCCAGACCCCTCGAGACTTGAGAAAAATCTACGTTTGTCCAAACAGGACAATTGGCTGCAGATTCTGTGCGTTTTCTCCCATTTGGTGATCTGTGGAAGAATTTTCAAGGAGGGGCAAAGTTTGTCATGTTGCTTAGAACTCTAAATTTTGCGAGAACTTTCGTCCTTGGGTCTCATCTTCAACCGATGGAAAGCAATGGAAAACAGTCTTTTGTTTATCTTGTCAACAAGATTCGGGCCACGACCAACAAGCTTCGAGCTACGGGAGGAATATGGTAACATTTTCTAGGAAAAAAATATTTATTTAAATTTCTGTAGTTTGCGCGACATCTCAGTTGAGTTAGATATTTTGTGAATATCTCTACGGAATTACATTGCAATCATTTCTTGTAATCTTTACTGCAAATGTTGTATTTACGACCTACTGGTTCTTAGCAGTATTATTATAATATTCGAGACATTTGGTATAAGATTTTAATTTTATACTTTTGAATTCTCTTAGTAGTTTATTGTATGAAGTATCACAGGTGACTCTATAATCTCTAAAAAACAGTGAAGTAAGAAAATCAGGAAGGGAATATATTTTACTTACACACTTACGTGGGGTGGAGTGCAAACACAGTCATGTAAGGTCATTATTTTTTTAAAGACGTTTTCTCCCTACATCTTCTGTACTGGTTGGAATATTTTACTACACAAATCAACCTTCTGCTCAGACGGACAGGCAGAAAACTAATTATCATTACAATGAATAATAAATTATTTTACTCAACTGCCTGAATTCTTCCGGCAGAATTAATGACACTAGCATTGGCAGCTTAATTTGCTGGTATAGCATATCCAGCATGAATTCCAGCTCTACCAGCATACATCGAGATACCAAAAACACCAGCAAATACAGCTGGTATTGGCTGGTGAGATAAATTCAGCAAACTTTGCTTTATACCAGTAAAGTTTGCTTGTTGAATTTCCAGCATATCCAGCTTAATTGCTGGTCCAGCATATCCAGAATGAAGTTCCACCACAACCAGCATAGTTGCTGGAATTTGCTGCTCCAGCAAGTCCATCCAGTTATGCTGGCACCAATTTCCAGCACCACAGCATAATTTACTGGTCCAGCATATCCAACAAAAATCCAGTATAACCAACATAAATCCAACAATTCCAGAACAATACAGCATTTTTTGCTAGAAGCAGCACAAATTTTAACCTGGGGATGCGATTTATGTGCAATAAGCCCAACATGGCAGATATGAAGAAATTATAAATCTCACAGGCTAGATTGTTACCTCGTACAGACTACCAAAGAAAGGAGGCTCCACAGGAGAAAAAAAAAAAGGCAAATAAATTTTTGTTTTCTCTTGACGTCTAGAATTAGTTACCGTAGAGCACGGGCGCGATTTTTAGAACACCTGATATATATATATATCTTGGACGGGTGACCGTTGCAGTACTCCAGATGGTTTGCCTGTGCGGCGTCCACCCAGCGTCGTGAGGCCAATTGGGGAGCTACCTGAATAAAGAGGTAGCGATCACAGTTGAGAGCTTCGGCCCTCCTCTCCCAACACGTCTGGTCAGCATGGGAGCAGTAGACCACCTCCTCCCTCCGGGAGAGACCTCATCCAGTAGTGGATTGAATATGGCTGTGAATTAATATATATATATATATATATATATATATATATATATATATAGCGCGTGTTTTCTACAAGAAAAGGTGTCGGTGCGCTCGAGCTCATATTTCATACTTTACAGGAAAAAATCAATGAAGATGCTTCTGTTACTTATATTAATAATAATTAATAGTGAGTAGAATAACATCAAAATTCTTGCGTAACTATAATCTCCATCATAAAACTAAACATTCTTAAAGCTTAATGATAATAATTCTTTCTTGAGATTATGATAAGAAGCTCCCCGTTTTTCATTTAGGAATCCATGTTTCTCGCGTTCTTTTTTTTACAGAGAAAAGAAAACCCGACGCTATTATTATTTCCTTCCGACTTGCTATTACTGGCAAATTCGACGGAAGTTCTACAAATGCCGAATTTCATATCAAGGACAGAATACTATTCATAGAAAATAACGTTCATTGCTCTCCGCCAATGTAAGTTGACTATCTGCATTCGCTTAAACACATTTTCCAACCGCTTTTAGGATAATCAGAGTAATATTTCACGTTCTTTGAACTCTATTAGATTGATGAACTGAACTTGGAGGAAAAAAATATATTAAAATTAATGTTCTTTTTAAAAGTGTAAAAAATCAATATGATAAATAAAAGTAAAAATCAAGAAACGGGCTCGGTTGAGGGTAGAATCAAGCCGTGGAAATTGTAGTGTAATATAAAAACTTCTGATTATTTGTACTCACCATTACATCACCAAGTATTTCCTTATAAAATGACAAATTGGCAAAACATTCATCGGAAATCCTCAATTCAGACTTGAATATGTTTGATCCAATCTGACCATATTATCCATTCTTGATAAGCAGAATATATTAATACCCATTTACCTCAATACAGTAGATCCTCTATTCACCTGTCAGAAATACTGACTAAAGACTGAAGAAGTGTTCTTATATTTAACAAAACTAGTTACTTCTGGAAATAAAACATAAAACTTAAGATTGGAACAAAATATGTTATGTTTATTGTATATCTTTTCTAATTTCTTCTAGAAGAATGATATTACAAACGAAAATAAAACAAAACGAAATATTCTGGAGTTATAAAAAAACTCTTTAACCTTATTAAGGAAGGGAATGTGAAATTTTCTATAGCAATTTAGTCACAAATGAATAGAATAAAATATTATTCAAAACTTTGAATTCAATAATTAAACCTTTAAGTTATATAAAAAAAAAGAAACAAAAATCTCCTTAAAAGTTCTATGAACTTTAACATAGAGTTCAATCAATATTCTTAATAGGGTATATGAATTAAGAACCTTACCCTATAGAAAGGCTTTCTATAGTAGAAAATAAGACATTTACCTGGGTTATCTTTATAGGCAATATTCTTCAAATTTATAAACCTTATAAGGTCGTATTCACAAATTTCCTATTAAAAAAAATCACTATTTTTTTTCCTTTAAGATTTTGTTTCACTTGGAACAGACTTTTGTAGAAATAAATTTTCTATTTCTCTTCTCTATCACAAGACATCATAAAGAAATAGCTAAGTAACACTATAACTTCCCAGTAGATTCCACTATTATATTAGTTTCACTTCACAACTTGTAATATATTTCTAATCTGGTACTGATTATTCACTTTCCAGAAAATAATATATTCGAATACACAGAATAATTTCTTGAATTCACTATATTGTAGATCAATATTTCCACAATATTTCGGAATAAATAACAAGATTATTTATTCTATCAACTGACATGGAGCTCCACCATATTCAACCATTTTTCACGTTCTGAGGCAGCAAGAAAACCACCACAGTAAATCCCTCCTATTCTCGTCTCGTTTCCATTCAGCAATAATAATAATAATAAAAAAACTAAACCAACCAATTAGGTTTTCAGAATCACAGTCATCTTACACCAGGAACACGACTCTATCGTAACTTCTCACAATTAAGAATTCAAAACCTAGCAATCTTTCATAATATAACAAATGTATATAAAAATGTATTACAGAATGCGCCATATTGTGTCAAGCTTATTATAAATTTGATTTATACATTACAAAATATTCTGTGATACCATTTTTCTTTCACATTTCGGCATACCATTTTTAAATTTTGAAATATGTTGGACCGCATGGTCCGATCTTAAAAAGGTATATTATATATATAAACATTTGAACTGGAGGTAGTTTTCGTGTGAGGATGTGATCAGAAAAAACGTAGAGAATTTATGATGTGAGGGTCTCTGCAATTGCCAGATTTCTGAACCCCCTAAATAGTGACGTCAAAATTACGTAAAATCCGTTTGCGGGATAGATTTCAGGGAATTCCCGCGCCCCGTTTAGATTTACTTTCGTCAAGGTAGCTTTAGCCAAACTAGTTCTTCGTTTTACCAACAGATGGTAGCGTATTATCGACAAGAGTACTACTACCGCTTATCCCGGGCTTCAATTTATATTTGCCGCTGCTCTTTCTTCTTTGTGTAAAACTAAAATTTTACAACTTAGGTGGTATTGCAAAATAGACGGTGATATATTGACTGTTAAGAGCATTATATTTATTACCGCCATTCTCTTAATTGAATTATGAGAAATGAATTATGTAATCGTGTTTCTGATATGTGCGATGTGCACAATCAATTCAAAGCGTTGTTATTCGCGTTGATTTGTCTTAATTTTCTAACTACGCAAAACTCATTTTATTTTTTACATATTTCGGTCTTTTTTACTGCACATGTTATGTATTATTGTACACTGAAGAGATCCACGCTTTTCATAATGAGGAAAATGTTATGAGGAAGCCGCCACAACACTTATTTTTTATTCAAACATATTTATTATAAAAGTTTCAGATGCGACAACTTTTTGCCACGGTGGTTCCTTGTCAAATAATTATTTACGTAGAAGCAGTCCAAATGGCAATTGAGGTCGGAAACGTATCATCAGCAGTACCAATTATGAATTAGGTAGAGCGATTGCTACTCTTCTAAGGCAGAGTCTCTCAACCTGTGGTCGACGGACCACAAGAGGTCCGTGAAGATGTGACAGGGTGGACCGCAGCCAGACTTAAAAAATGTAATTCTAATTTAAATAAATTAAAAATATCCACACAAAACACATTGAAATTTTAAAATATCAGTAAAAATTATTCTAATAAAAATAAATATAAAATGCAATATTATGTGTTGGAGTCTTCCTCTGCAGGTCAAAGACCAACAAATGTTTGGTAATAGTTCCTCTGCATCCCAACAGATGGCCGTTGTTGGTCAGTTGTCAACGCTCTGAACTGGGGGTAAGAAAACATTTGTAAATGGAGGGAAAGTTTCTCCTTCCCTCTCTGAAGGACAGAAGTAGTGGTGTCGCAGTGCTGTCAATTGGCGGGATTTATATCTCCAAACGGGATTTTGCGAGGTCTGGCGGGATTTTTCTTACTAAAACGGGAATTCAAGCACGATAAAAAAACTTACAATGCAAAGAGGTTGCTTATTCAGTTTTGTTTATATATTATATCGTGGTGTTGAAAGCAGAAGGACGAAAGTGAACTATTTTTAGGTATAAGTTACCCCCGTCTACCTTGAAAGCGACCGTCATACACATACAAATCTGTAATATGTGTGTGAAAGTTATGCAACCCCATAAATTCAGTGTTTTTTATTGGTAAAGAGTTCGGCGGGATTTTATAGAGCTGATCGGGATTTCTTGAATGGTTTGAAGGGAATTCGGCTTTAGAAAAACTGACAACACCACTGCACTAGTGTGTATTTAAACAATCGCATAGTGTGTCCTAAATGTCAGTAAAACTTGTACAGTTTTTTCTTTAATTAGGCCCACACAACTTAGTGGTCTGTTGAGTTATTTCAGACATATTATTGACCCTGGGATTTAAATAGATTGTGAAGCTCTGTTCCAAGGTGATGGCCTTCTTTATTGTGCATATTGACATCATTGCATTAAATTCAGCATTTACTAAAAGCCAAAGTCTCTTAATTATATCCTTGAAGCTATAGCTACTATAAGTGGGAGACGATCCATCATATCTCGAACAATAGTCAAATCTAGTCCAAAAGTACTAAAAATCATCAGTTTAAGCAGATAACAACATATTCTCGACTTTTCTCTGACTGTCTATTTTACTAGAAATAAGTTTTGATTTTATTTGGACGTCATCTTCATCCCGTCCTTAGGACGTCATCTTCATCCTATGGAAGGCAACGAGAAACCAGCATAAGCTCATCTTGTCCAGGGCCCATTGTGTCAGGACCCGCCTTAGGGGCAGAACACCCACCATCATCATAAAATTTGCATTTTTAAAACATTTCCGAATATATATCAGAAAATATGCTGTGTATATTTCCAAGCATATCAATACACTTTAAATATTCCAAGAATATTTTTAAATACTTTGAGATAATATTTCGGAACTGTATTTGGTTTTTGATTTAGGAAACATTTTCGGAAAATGTTTTAAAAGAATTTTCTTAATACAAATAAATAGCATTTTAAAAACATTTTAAAAATGTTTTGAAAGATTTCCCTGCTACGTGATTCTATGATGCTATGTGATTCACTACTAATCCTGTGTTAAAAGGCACTCATACATTATTGGTTTATCTGAGATAATTATAATTATACTACGAGCATAGTGCTTTGCGGAATATGTAAAACATCACGAAACTCCGTTGGGTCAAACTGCTCTTGTTAGTTCACCAGTTGTCCGTTACGTGGCGCATACAACTTGATGCTAGATGCCATCTGTCGGTAAAGCCTTGAATTTCGTTCATTTCCTTCATTGAGAGGAATCAGTTTTTTCAAAAGAGTCAAATTTAAAAAACTCAACAAAGTTTATAACTTTCGTCAACTCGGCGTTGTGATAGCTTATAAGTGAGTCTATGAAAATGTGTAAAAGAAATAAACGCTTGGTGATGGTGAAATAGGTGTTCTTTAGCCGAAAAAAATCACGTAGGATGAAATCACCGTTTAACATGTGTGTGTGTGTGTTTTTAAAGTGCCGGTATAAGAAGAAAAGTACAAAGAAGTACCGGTATATCATATGCGTATTGTGTTATTTCGAGCACTGAAAAAAAGAGGATGCGTCGGGTCTAAAAAAAATATTGCTTCTAAATCTCTGCCTCGTGGATGTTGTATCCGTTTTCAACAATGTGTTCAACTCCTTCTTCTTACTCGTATCCTTCGTGCGTAAATTAAATAAAAGAAAAAAAAAATCTCTCCTTGTTTTTCCAAAAGCACAAATGCTCAGTAATACCAGCGTATCGCAGTAAGACTTTCATCATTACATTTTTTGTAGCTCACAATAGTTCATCGTGTCCTCAAATTTCGAAACGTTAATTTAACTCTCCTCCCGACGTCATAGACTGGTGATATTTTGCACAGCGACGTAAGTCGGATGACAATACAATATTCCATTGTTACTTTCATATATTTCTATATATTCATATACTTTAAAAGCATATTTTAATTTTCCTTTTTAATACGGACCATAAATAGTAGCCTGCAACGATGAAGAGTTAGACGGGTTGCAGAGCACTTTAGGATTGGGTCACAAATCATTAGCTTGAGAAAAAGCATTCGAGCACCTAAGAAACTCGAATTCGTATAAAAAAAATACATGACTAAAAAGAAAAGCATGGGGCGTGCTCTCATATACAGCCACTTCATAAATTCTTGAATTGGCGCAGTGCTTTTACCGCCCATAAAATTCATTTTATCTTATCTTCAATTGGCTCGCCCCATACTTCTTTTTTAGTCATGAACAGACAAAATTATGTTTTATTTGTTAGTACGAATTGTTTAAGAAAAGTGTTTTTAGAAAGTTCTTTAAAATTATTATTATTATTGAAGTATAGTTCGTAAATTTGCCTATGAGGAGCAAACAAGCAAAACCTCACATGTCCATTTTTTGGTAATAAAAGTATTGTTCTTTGTACGACCTGAATGAAGCGATGTAGTGAATCATGTAGTGATCCTTTAAGATTGTAACCAGATTAGAATGTTAAACTACTTTCTGTTTTCAGGGTAACAAGAGTGAATGATTAAACATATATTCCAACATTACGTGGGAATGGTTGATCCGATTTCAGCCAAATCTGATATAAGTCCATAGGAATATGTTCTTAAGGTTCTAACCGTATTTTTTACATTGTTAAGAGATTTACCATTTCCATAGAAACGAGGCATTAGGACACATACAATCTGAGCAGTACATAGAAACGATTTATCCGATTTCCGCCAAACTTGACTTGCTGGTGTAAGGAAATACTCTTAGGGCTTTAACTATATTCGCATGGTACGAGAGTCACCAATAAAAAGCAAATAAGAGTTGAAAGATTATATGTACCACAGGGTCTTATTCATGGCGTTTCCATGTTAACAAAATGTGAAACTATGTGCATTCTTGTTTGTAAAAAAAAAAAAAAAGCTTTCTTTCTCTTGTTCAGATTGTTTCAAACACCTTCATTTCTTAACAATCTCAACCTCACATGAGAGGAGTTCTCCAGAAGGACTCATATGCAAAATGGTTGTTCTGAATGAGAAAAACGAAAATGAAATATTGCGTTTCTGAGAATACCTGACATGTCCTGTACTTGTATAAAAATTGTCACCTCGGTGTCCTCTCAGAGACTCAGTCAATGTAGCGTGAGTGTTGGCCCGGTGCTGTTGTGATTTTTTCTACTGCATCTTTACTCCGTGCGACTTTGTTATCTCTTCGATAATGCCTTCAGTGTGCAAAAAAATGGCAAACTATTCATAGTGAAGCCAGGGAAGTTATACGGAACGTAATAAAACAATGTGACGAAGAAGCTAACTAATAAAATTATACTAATTCTGCATTAAACTTTTAATTTCAGGGGAGGGGAGGATCTATCCCTTAAATACATCTCTGGTTACATATGTAGCGGGAAACCTACAAATGTGCTAAATTTCGCTTAGGATTTAGGAATATTTCAAATTGGCTCAAGAAATAAGCAATTACTACTGGAGTACATAGCAACAGATAGAACTAGACACCTCGCAATTATTTGTAGTAAAGACGGAAGTTTCTGAGAACTTGGACAATGGTTCAGAAGGAAAAGGTTTGTTCTGTTTATTGAGAATTGATGTATGGCCTTTAGGCAGCTATAGCTCCGGTTGGGAAGAGTAGGAGAAAGGATGCGGGAAGGAGTCGACCAAGTCCTAAGTTGAAGGTACCATTTGTCTGGTGTGATAGTAAAAACCTGGCAAGACCTGTCAGGATGGTCGGCCTCTGAGATAGAACCCAGGCCATTTCGAATACGAAGCCAACGTTTTACCTACTGATGATTTGTTTAACGTAATATTCTAACACATAATCATAGAAAGCTTTAGCATGTTCCACCAAAGTCCTCAGCTCACTATTATTCAATTCTCTTGTAATTTCTTGATGTGAATCAAGCAGGCAAACAACTTCTTGCAGGGGCGAGTGCATTCACTCCGTCCTCTTTATTGCACTAGCGAGATAAAGTTCGCTTGAAGCTGCTCTCAGAATTACACATCCCCAGAAGGTTGATGGTGAAAGTCAATTTTTTTTTCACTTGTTTTGTCAACCGGCTTAAATAAGTTGACAAATGTTTTAAAACTTTTCATCATTTCTGAGCTTTAGAGTTTCTTAGGGTTATAGGAGGTTACCTGTAATTCTTTTATTAGTATGGTGAAAAAAAGTGAAGTCAACAGTCAGGGCCTGGTTTCTAGGTACCATCCCGGCATTCAGTTCTTAAGACTGGCGGAAACCTCAGAAAGCCTGTCAGGACAGTCAACTTGAGCAGGGCTCGAAGTTTCCCCGCCACTTCGTGCTTATCCGAAGTCAACGAACATAACCAATAGTCCACGAGAGCTGGGTCTAGTTGATTGGGTTATGAAAATCCTGAATAAACTTGGAGACCTTCTAAGGATGGCGCCTATAATTTTTGGTAAAGTGGACTGGAACCATTCCGTTCAATGAACTCTCTCGCTGGGTTTGATTCTTTTATTTGTATTTATTTAACGTCTTTAAGCATCTATGACTCAGGCCGGGATAAGGTAGGAGAAAGTATGGGTAAGGTAGCGGCAGGTGTCTTACTTAAGTTATCACTCGGCATTCGACTGGTAAAACGGGGGGAAACTGACAGAATGGCCGGCCGTGGGTTTCGAACCTGTGTGCCTATTCATTTTATCCGAAGTCACTGACGTTACCACCTGGATTACGGGGAATGGGTAGACTGTGACTAAATTAGTGAATGTACTGTACACATGATATATTTATTTCGCCTTATTTGTTATGGCGGAGTTAAGGCTGATACACCTTTTCTTCCAATCAACGTTAAATATACGTTCAAAGTGAGTTGTACACACAACAATATATTGACATGTACACAGAAAATGCATATACATAGAAACACTCATCCAAACACAAACACAGACAATGAAACATTAACAATGTCGACAGACTATGTTGTATATCATAATATATGTTGTATGTTCTACAAGTACCCATATTCAATTTTTTAATGTGAATATGTGATAGTTACAGGATGGGGGGGCTACAGGTGGAAGAAAATAAATCATTATTAATAAATATATGGACCACTCGAGTACGTTTTCGAGCGATGCTCCACGCGTAGTGTGTCCTTTATAAGTTATCTGACAGTCTTTTGTACTTTAATGAATTGAGAAGTGTCTGGTAAGTATTAGAACTGGACGGGCAACCCTGCGTAGGAAAAAGCAGGAGGATTGCTACAGCCATAAACTCAGCGGGAGGTGCGGACACTAAGCAAAAAAAAAAGCGAATTCCTTACCCTCGCATTAAAGTGAGGTGTCATCTGTACGTAAGCGAAAGGAATTGGGATATGGATATAATATTATATATATATATATATATATATATATATATATATATATATATCTAATATTACATTATATCCATAACCTTATATGGATATAATATTATATAAGGTTAGGTATGTTCAGTGTAACTTGAGATTTGTTTTAACTTGAATGCAGGTTATATTCCATGAAACATACATTTACGTAAAGATCTGAGTAATATTTCAATTACACACAAATTTAATTCAGTGCAGTTCATATATTCGTCCTACACAAAATCGAGGATCCATTTATGAGAACCACCTTGAAACTGATCTTATAATTTTCGAACATAATAATAAATTATTAATAAATGTATTTCTTGTCATCAACATTACTAAATTAAATGAAGTATTTAGAAACTATAATCTTTCCATTACAAATTCATAATACAAGAAGTTCTAGTAGATGTCACTACTTATGCAGTCTGGAGTGATACTAGTAGATTTGTTATTGCAAGTATATTCAAAATGAAAATACTCAAACACGATGCTGTACTCTTCGTGTAAGAAGTTTCATATGCATCGCCATATTATCTTCTGACTGTGGAAGCAAGCAAAGTCCTCAAAATTATTGATTGGTTGACAATGCAAGTAAACATGAAAGACCAATACCTATTAAGAAATGTTAAGAAAAAAAATTGATTAAAAATATAAAAAAACTACACAAAATCAAATTTTGAAAGAAATCAAAACATTTAAGAGTAATTTTTAAACAATACGAACATGTTTGGACCAAATTGTAGATATACGTTAACAAAGATGCACAGAGATATGAAAAAGTTCCATCCAAATAATATTAAATGTAATCCTTAAGTACGGGTTGCCACATTTCAGAAATGAAAATCCGTGACGCTACTAATTTACGAAAAATCTTTCAAATGAAAAAGAGGGGTTATATTTTAACTTACATCCAATAGATGGATGTAATAAATAAAAAAAAATAATATAGTATAAAACTATAATAAAAATTCAAAACAATCTAAGTAAGGTACTTTTCGTGGTTGTTATATAACTGTCGTTATAAATAAATAATATCTCGCGTCATTGAAATGTTCTCATCATCCTGGATTCGCCCGTGGGAGTACTGATCGAACTAGGAAGAAAAATATTCGTGGTCGATGGAAAAACGTGATTATTGTTGCGTAATGGGAAGGTACAGTGGAAAAAAATCTTAAATCAACAGTCCAGAAAGTATAATCTTTTTTTTGCACCTCTTAAATTTCTATTTTATTGAAATATTTAAATATTTCTCATTGCTGTGTTCCCGTTTTTAGTAAACAAAGTATAGTCCTCTACTTTTTTCTTGGTATTCCTTCCTTTATTCTTCACTGAAAAGCGGGACATTTAAGGGAAGTTCCTCTAAGAGCGCGCGGCCTCTAAGTGTATGAACAGCGATTTGAGTACCGATAATTATTTTCGGGATACCGGGACCTCAATTTCGGTATGGTCCCGGATTTTCCGAAACAAATAACATCCCTATCCTTGAGCCATATTAAAAGCTAAACACTTTCTTAAAATGTGTTGACAATTAAGTAATATTGAATCATGTTATAAAAAATATACCCTATAATTTGGAATTAATTATTTTCTCTTTTCCATAACTTTTACAGCAGGGTAAACTATTTTGGAACAAAATTCAAGGATGAAATATTACATTTATTTTGGAACAGAGGGACTATCAATTTTTTACTATCAGGAACGACTTTCCACAAATTAGAAAATATACGAAAAGATTTAAGCTGGGCATTGTAGAGAAGTCCTGTAATCCAGCTATTTCTGAGGCAAGATTCAGTGATGGTCAAGGGTTATTGTAGGTCGAGTAGAATCGCCTGGTCTCTGCACCCATACTCTGCCTCGGATTCAATTCTAAGCATGGTTTGCATGCCACTTTAACAGTTCATTAGAAGCTATTACCTGGATTAGAATCACAACTCTAAGAGAAACATAAAATTATTTCTAATGTATTGTGCATTGGCTGGACCGGATGGGAAAGCGTTCCCCCGAATATTCTGAGTGGTAAGGGCTCGTAGAGTATTTTTTTTATGTACTGAATGAAAAGAAGAAAAAAAAACAAAAAACAAACAAGAGATTAAAAAAAACACACACACACATGGTATTGTAGTGTGCAATCCGAATTATATTTGTTCTGGATTAAATATGGATACTCTTGTGAGTGAATCCGTGTCCATATTTTTGTATGACCTGTGACATATGTTTAATCTGATTGGATCTTAATAAGGAAAAGGGGCCTTTTTTCTGGAGTGGAGGGGATTGCCATGTTGATTCGGCAGTTGGTTTCGAGATATGGATGGCTTGACGATTCCGGAGGAAAGCTCCGACAAAAATCCCGGAAAAAGTATTTAAGTGTCTTAAGTTGACGTAATCATATGTTGAAGGAATCGATTTTTCTATAGAAATAGTAAAGTGTTGCAATTCCTAAATAGGAATCTTAGTGAAAGTGATAATTTAAGATAAATTTATTATATGACTGAATTTTGGTGTTCAGTGAATTTATTCTTAAGAGTGAAGGTTTAGGAAGTGTACTACAGAAATTCTAATAGTGAAATCTATGATAAGTGTAAAAGTGAGGTTGATAAAACCGAGTAGTGGTAGGGTAGTTTATAACCATAGTACTATATTTAATGTGGTTGAGTCTATAATACCTGTAGAAATAAGGTGTAAATGGGGTAGTCGTCTAGTAAACTAGAAGTAGGGTAAAATGGTTTATCAAGATTTCTCAATATTCACTCGTAAGGTAGATGTGAGTATTTTCGGATTTAAAGTAAATACTATATCGGGAAGTCAAGAGTCTTTGATAAGGAAAAGCACTTTCAAAAGCTTCAAAAGTTTAAATAAATCAAAGTTCAAAAACCTAAACAAAATAGTTAAATTTAGATATTTCTTTCTTTCACATGGATATAACTCTAGTAAGCACAAAAGGTAATATTCGTCACATCTGTGGGAATAGCAGAAACTCAGCTCTCAGGAAGAACCAATCAGTTTGCAACTTTCTTTCTTTCTATCATTTACGATTTATTTTTGGTTTAACTAAAGTTTTCTAAGCGATATAGAAAAGTACTTTTCAGTTATTTAAAAGCTCCAAGCAGGGGCGTCAGAAAAAGCATTTTTGGGAAAAATGAATAAAATAAAATAAAATAGACCTTGGTAATGAAGTGGTACGGTACTGGTGGTGTATTACGTGTAAGATTGGAGATATGCTACCTCTTCTCACTTCCCTGCTCGACACGTGATGTCTGTATTTTTCGATCAAGGCTGTCCCGCGACACAATGGAGTAATGGTGTTGCCCAATACTTGACTGCAAAGCGTTACATATCAAAGCGTTGGAACAGTATTTTCGTAAATAAATAACGCGAAACCGTTGTCGGCGGGATTGATCGCGCTTGTCGTCAATCTGATATCTGCTTATCGTGACTGTTTTTGGAAGGGGCGTCTGAATGGGGGTGGAGTTGGGAATGCTTGTGAAGGAAGGAGTTCATTAAAACGTAGTTGTCGCCCTACGCACATGCCTAGTTTGCCTCCAGCCCTGGAAGTTTCAATTGTGTTAAGTTTGGAGAGGATAGTAAAGGGGAGTAAAGGTCACGAAAATAATCGGACACGATGAGTCAACTAAGTGGTGCGGCAAAGCGTAGAAAGAAGAAAGATAACAAGAGTTGAAGAAAAAAAATATGAAGATTGGTTCTTTTTTAGGACTGCTAGAGAAAATACGAAGCCTACGACGGGTGACTTCCCATTAGTTGCTGGTAAGTAAACTAATGATCTTCTGATTGGGATAATTGATAGTTTATGTTTTAAAACTTAAAGTGGAAGTCAAAAGAACAAATAATGTCATTTCAGTGAAGTTCTAATTCTTAGTAGCCTGAAACCGCTATATTTTTTTCTTTTCAAACAATATTTTAAATCAATTTTCAATTCTGAACCAAAGCAATAAACTTATATTAAGGATGTGGCACTATTGATATGTAATTTGTTTATTGTATAACAATACCACGATAAGCATGACAATGTTGATAGCACACTATCATAAACATAACAATATTCACTTGATTGTTATCAAAATGTTTTAAACATTTCCTCTCGTCGCTTGGTCCCTAAATAAACATATTTTATACTGCTTCTTTAGGTATAGAAAAGACTATGAACATGTGGTTAAAATAAAATACTGTCGGACTCAAATAGGATTGAATTATCATGTACAGATTAATCATATCAAAATTTAATAATCAATGTAAGATTATTTTATTTTAATCATTTTTAATTAGTTTATTTTTTATTTTTATGTTATGGATGATAATACTTTATATATTGCACAGACTGAAAAATTCTTGTAATTTTAAATTGCTTCCGAATGATGGTAAAGGGGAAAGTAATTTTTTTCAAGTATAGGTAATGAAGACTATGTTGTTCATGGAAGCTTCAAATAAAAATAAATAAAACATCTACAAAGTGTTATTTCATGCTGCTTGAAAAGTTTAATCAATTTGGAAAACTTAAATTCTTTTTTATATTCAAATTATAGTATTTTATTTATTCCTGGCAAATCTCTACCCTCGGAGCCAAGCTGGGTCTAAGACTAAATTTTTTTAAAGTTCCTTACATGATACAGTAAAATCTAGTTGGAGAGTTATGTATTTTATTTTTATTCTAATCCTATATAGAGTCGTTTTGATTCTATAATAAATTTTGTCATACTGGAATTTAACTACTGTTTCTTTATTGAACTTTTTGTAGAAGTTGAGAAAATTAGGATAGAGAACTTTTTTATTTCTCTTATGTGGTGGTAGCTTATTCATACCGCAACTCACGAGGGATGATGCGGTTTTGAGGCTGAGAATCACAGAAAAGGGAGATATAGTATTGCTTCAATAGTTCAACAATGGACGAAATGATAAATTTTCAAGTGCTTTATATTTATTTTTCAGAAAACAATTGGAGTTATTTTCCTTGAGCATGTTTAGATCCTGGTTAGTTATATTATTTCGTTATTTAAAAAAAATGTTTTCGATAGTTCCCGAATGCTTATTCAGTGAGTAGGGCTTCTTACCAAACAACTTAGTTTATGAAATGCTTTTCGCTTCACAAAAGTTGTCAAAATATTTACTGGTTGTTTTCCGGTTTCACTCGTGCATACATTAGCGAACCCTGTGGAACCCTGGGTGATTATGGAAGTGATTGAGGTTTACATAAAGGAATTGCCTGAAGGTGTAAAGTATTTGTGAAACAAGGTGATAGAGTAGGCGAAAGATATAGGGAATGTTCTGTCAAGTAAGAGGTTTATAATAGGGAGAATATAATAAATATAATAAAAAATTCAAGCCTTGGACAGGTATAGAATTCAGCACTTCTTTCCAAATTTAAAAGATAATAATTACTTTTTCCAAATTAATAATCAAAATTATTGCCGAAACAAATTTCTCTGTACTTTTCATTCACTATATAAATGACGAATTTTCATGTTAGGATTAGGAAAACTAAGCTTGAAGTTGATAAATCATGCTACCCCCGCCTCAATAATTATAGCGAATTGTCGCCCACTGATATTGTGATATTAGTCATGAGCGGATTGGTCTAAATGCAAATACTATCACTTTTGGTACATTCTATTTTATGTAAGTCACATCACAGCATGAATCGTGGAATATACAGTTTAGGTGCTAGGACAATGGGATCAACCAATACCTCCCAGTGACGCAGTTCAATCTCTATTAGAAATCGGGTATTTTTCTTATAGCACAAGAAATAATAAATTTAAGTTCGTTTACTGGCAATAATGTCACTGTAAATAGGGAAGCTTTTTTGTTTTGCAAACACAGTTTCATATTTTTTAAAGAGAATACATTTGCAAAAAAATGGTCTTGGGCCATGTCAACTCAACACACCTTTTCTACCTCACCCTATCAGATTTCTATGATTTTTGGTTTATTGCTAGTAACTGCTCAGAATATTAAAAATTATTTTTTTCTGATTTTTTGACTCACTAGCTTTCGTTCTATGAAAGTTCAACAATTTCCAAAAAGTCAAATTTTCCATTACAAAAGTTCTTATTACTCTGCGATGGTTGCTGCTAGAGAGCTCGGAGAGGGCTCATTTTAAAACTCTTGTAATAAGCTTTTATTTGATATGGTACGCAACAGGGTGGCACAAAATTTTGTATTCCAAAAATTAAAGAAATCCATTTTCTCAAAATCGGACATCTAGATTTTTTTTTCCATTTTTTTTTAAATGTCTGCAGCTACCATGAAAATTGTAACTTGAGACGATAATGGGATCGTGAGATATGAAATATTTTCGTTAAATTTCCGGGGAAGAAAAGGCATTAGCGGTCTACATTAAGATAAAAACCTTTGGTAAAGTATGTTTTTCGGGTCATTTTAGTCATTAATAACTTCGGCCTGTCCCCAGTGCCGTCTCCAAACACCCGTGCCCCAGTCGGGATTCGAACCCGGGACCCTGGAGTTGCTAGCCTGACACCTCAGACCGAACGGTTGGCTCCGTATGAAGACAGTAAATTATTTATGGTTTTAGCGTTAGGCATCTATGGCTCAGGCTGGGATAGGGAGGGGAAATGATGCAGTAAGAAATTGATCCGAGCTTAAGTTTAAGATACCAAGCCGATATTTGGGTCGTGTGATTGAGGAAACCTCTAGGTCCACATAAGTTTAGTTTATTATGAACTGGTATATAATATGGATGAACACATGGATCCTGTTCGGGCACGTAATATTGGAACCGGGACCCGAACTCGTATCTTGAAAATATAAACTGAGGACTCGGATCTGGTTCTAGGAATCGGGTACCGATATCCTGGATCCTTAGTATCAAAATACCAGGATACGAATCCTGGTCCCGGTCCCTGTTCCAATAATAAATAATATTCTTAATGTGAACCTATTGATTCTCGTGAATCGCGCCAGGCAAATATCTGGTGGCTACATTAAACTTTAGCTCTAGCCGACTTCTTACTGCATCCTTTCCCCTCTCTATCCCGAGCCTGAGATGCATAACGCTAAAGGCCATAAATAACTTAAATTCTTCATACGGAACCAACCTTGGTATCCGTTCGGTCTGAGGCGTCAGGCTAGCAACTCCAGGGTTCCGGGTTCGAATCCCGACTGGGGCACGGACGTTTGGGGACGGCAATGGAGACGGGCCGAAGTCATTAATGACTAAAATGACCCACCAAAACAAGGTTTACCAAAGTTTTTTTTATCTTAATGTGGACCGCTAATTCCTTTTCTTCTTCAGAAATATAACAAAAATATTTTATATCTCACGATCCCAATATCATCCCAAGTTACAGTTTTCGTGGTAGGTGCAGAGAGGTATGACCAACATTAAAAAAAAAAATAAAAAATAAAAATAAAAATCGAGATGTCCGATTTTGAGAAAATCGACATTTTAATTTTTGGGATAGAAAATTTTGTGCCACCTTGTTGCGTATCATATCAAATGAAAGCTTATTACAAGAGCTTTAAAATGAGCCATCTCCGATCTTTGTAATGAAAAATGGGACTTCTTGGAAACTTTTGAACTTTAATAAGCGAGAACTAATGAGTCAAAAATTATGAAAATATAATTTTTAATATTCTCAACGGTTACTAGCAACAAACAAAAAGTCATAGAAACCTGAGAAGGTGAGGTGGAATTTTGTTAAAATGTGTGTTGATTTCTAATGAAATGACCCTCTTCTTTCAAAATTTTCACTTCAGAATGACTAGAAACTACTTATTTACGATTTACTGCATTTTAAATCGAGAAAGAACGTTTTTAATTTAAGGATTCTATATTAGAAATGGTCTCTTCTAGACAATTTAGTACGAAGTTTCCCTGATGTGTGTCGCAACAAGCTAGGTACGCTCTGCTATCTGTCGGTAGAAATTTGAGTTACTTCCCAACAAGTTCACTGGATTTTTTCTAGCTTCTTCTGCCTCGGAAACTTGGAAAGAAAGTAAGAAAATATTTTTTATAATAATGTTAAAGAAATAAATATTAAAATAAATAAAAATATACTTTTGTTTATGCATGAGTAAAAAGAAAAGCATGATGCACACACTCATATACAATCACTTTATAAATTCTTTAATCGGTGCGCCCCATGATTTTCTTTTTAGTCATGCATAAACAAAAGAATACTTTTTTTTTCCGTCTGGGAAAAAGTTCGTGGCGTTTCCCCGATAGATGGCTTCAATTGCAAATACCTCAGGAAACACAGATCGCAGCGCCACCACTAAACGCTCGTTGGAAAGGTGAAAATTCGAGCGTTAACTCTGAGTGTATAAACAGAGAAATTGGTGCAGTGGTTGGAAAGTTGTTTGCGTGTGAAAATGGAGAACAGTAATGTCAAATTGCGCTATATTTTGCAATATTATTACGACAAAGAAAAGAACGCTGCGCAGGCGTGTGAAAAAAATTGTGCTGTGTACCGAGAAGGTACTTTATCAAAATTTACTGCGCGGAAATGGTTCGCTCGCTTTCATTCTGGTAATTTTGATGTGAAAGATGAGCCAAGCCCTGGTCCTCCAATCACTGAAAAAGCTGATGAAATTCTTGAAAAGGTCCAGCAAGATAAGCATATCAGCAGTGTCGATATTGGTATGGAGCTAGGCATTGACCACAAAACTGTGTTGAACCATTTACAAAAAGCTGGCTACAAAAAGAAGCTCGATGTATGGGTTCCGAATGAGTTGAGCGAAAAAACATGATAGACCGAATGAACATCTGTGATGCGCTGCTGAAACGCTATTGAAAACTAGCCATTTCTGAAACGTGTCATAACCAGTGATGAAAAATGGATCACGTACGACAATCGGAAGCGTAAAAGATCTTGGAGAAGAGATGTTGAGCCGTTACAAGCGTTCGCGAAGCCCGGATTGACGCCGAACAAGGTGATGCTGTATGTGTGGTGGGACTGGAAGGGAACCATGAGCTACTTCCAGTGAGTCAGACGATTAATTCTCAACTCTACTGTCAACAACTAGAGATATTACGCCAGGCAATTGAAAGAAAATGGCCCGAATTGAACAATAGGAATAGTGTAATGACAACGCCCGACCACATACTTCGTTGATGACCCGTCAAAAATTGTGCGAGCTTGGTTGGAAAGTTTTGATGCATCCACCGTATAGTCCAGACATAGCACCCTTAGACTATCACTTGTTCCGATCTCTGCAGAACTCTCTCAATGGAATTAATCTGGTTTCAGAAGAAGCCTGTGAAAACCACTTGATTCAGTTTTTCAACCAGAAACCACAGAAGTTCTTCACCGATGGCATCATGGCTCTACCCGCAAAATGGCGAAACATTGTCGATAATAATAATAATTTAATTAAAATAAATTCATTTGAATCCTATACGAGAACCAGTTGAAATTTACTTAAAAACGTCACGAATAGTGAGTGATGAGCGCAAGAGTCTTGGTCTTCCAAGACCTGCAAGACTCGCGAAAGACCAAGACCAGCCTGCAAGAGTCTTGCACACGCACTATTTGAATACTTTTAGTCACTTGAATTTCTTTGGCTTCTGTAAAAATACCGCTGGAGTGAAGGTGTTCCCAGTTGTGCAAACCTTGTGAGTGAATCTGAGAATCATGCCGCTGTTACTGTAGCATATTAAACTAAATTTTCACTGTACACTAAACTTACAATAGAAGGAAAAAAGTTTTAATTAAGGATAATTTGGATAAAGGGCAAAAGGAAGTCTGATGTCCTGGCTTTTCTGATGTTAGGTTTGTCGTGGTATGATCTATTGATTCAGATAAAGGTGGATTATGGTCTGTTCGGAGTCTGCACTTATTTGTGTAACCAAGTCTTTGTGTTCTAAGCTACTAGTCAATGTTATAAAATGGCTGTTGATATGTGTTATTGAAAACTGAGTTCTGTTTTCTATGTGTTATGCTACGGAGAATTGACTCTGAATAAAACAACAGTTTTGCAGTAATTGTTTGTCACCTGTGGATAAAGTCGGGAGGAATATTAACAGATGTGAGCTATGGTTTGGATGCAACGCAAAAGTTACTTTAGAGTAAGCTAGAAATGCTTCAAATTCAGTAGGTTTATTTTGATACATTTGTTCCACAGAAAAGTATTGGTCCACAAACTCGTAAGTAATTTTACAGAGCGGCCGTCGGTGAGTTGGTAGAGCGCTGGCGTCGCATTCGGAAGGTCCGTGGATGGAATCCCGCTACCAGTCATCCTGGCTGAGGATTTCTAGAGTTTTCCACATTCCCACCAGGCAAGTGCTGGGATGGAACCTTAACTCAAGACCATGGCCGCTAACTTCCCCATTGCTGTCCCAAGCCTTAGGTGATAGATGCCTGTTAGGTTTAAATAAATTCAAATTCAAATTTCTAAGTAATTATATTTTCTATCAATCTTCTTCTAGAGCTCGTCTGAGTCATGATTAGTCTCATTATCGTCAATGGTCTGGGTTTGTGGTCATGAGTGCTTCTTAGACGAAAACAACAATACTAGTTCCCTATGAGAAAAACTCGGCTGCCCGCCGGTGGCCCACCAACCATGAAGGCAGGTCACCAATGGCCCGCCGAGTTTTCCTCAGGGGGAAGTTTTAGTTAAACACAATATCCGTGTATGTTTGGTCTTCCTTTGGAACTTACCTGGAGCACGGAATATGGTAAATAATTGGAACAGTGACTGGAAGATAATAGAGAGCACAATTCTATCGATTGTTACAAGGTAAGAACTTCAATGTCAAAATTATTTTGGACATCATTTTCGATAACCCATGATTGCATTCTGTCAAAACTTACGAAACATAGTTGTGTGCCTAAAACAGCAAGTAAACTAAAAGAAAATAATAAAATGTTAGAGAAGTTGTTCAAATTAAAGCGAAACTGAACTTCAGTATTTCTATTCTGTACACTTACATGAAGACAAACAATACATTAAAACATATTTCCGTTACCACTGACGCATTAAGGCAGGCAACAATAGGCATAACTTTTACTATTCCCTATACCCGGTGTAAAATTTACGTATGAATCATATAAACTTCTTAAAAGCAAGATCAAGACCAAGACTGGACGAGCAAAATCAAGACCAAGACTAGGGGTAAAAGACCAAGACCAAGAATAAGACCGCTACGGTCTTGGTCTTGGTCTTGCTTTTGCTCACCACTAGCCACGAACTTTTTCCCAGACCCAATATGTATATTTTAAAGTTATTTCGGTGTTCGGATACTTTTTCCTTACCCTATATATTGTAAACTGATGGTTCGTCATTCAAATCCCAAAGTGTTCTGCAACCAGTCGAACGCAACGTCGTAACTGGCTAATATTTATTTCAGGATAAAGAAGTTCATATTAAAAAAGTATTAAAATATGCTTTTAAAATATATAAATATATAGAAATATATGAAAGTAACAATGGAATATTATATTGTCACCTGACTTACGCCTCTGTGCAAAATTTCATCATTGCATGACGTCGCGAAATGAGTTAAATTAATGTTGGAAGATTTGAGGACAGAATGAATTAAAAAAAAAGAATGTAAAAAATAGTTCATATGACCACTAATGATGCATTTGGAAAACATTTGCGGAAGTATTTTCTAGAACATAAAAGCTATATTTCCAAGCATATTTATAAGACTAGATCATTCTAAGAATATTTACTAAATTTTAATTTTATTTATGACCCTTAGGCATCTTTGGCTCAGGCCGGGATGAGGTAATTGAATTTGCTTTGTCTGTGTGGGTAGGGAATATTATAAGTAGTAAGAATGTTAATAATAATAAAAAAGTCGAAATCGAATCCGGGTGAAATTTAACAGGATTTAATCCGGAATAGAAAAGTGTAAAAGCTAAGGTAAGAATCATTATTGTGGCGATGAAGGCAAATGTGTCAAGGTCAGAGGCGTAAATAACACCCCGTAAACCCCGCGGTTTGAGTGTTATTTTGTGTGTGTGTGGAGGGGGCAGAGATGGTGGTAATAAAACCATGATAAGGGCGCTCCACCTGAAGGTGGCGGGAGGAGGGAGGCGCAGAGCCAGTAAGGTATGCCACTAGGCAAGGTGGTGACATCTACAGGAGAGAGTTATGAAGTAACGCGTACGATGAAGGAAAAATATAAAAGATACAGAAGAACATAATAACTGTTGGCAAATTATTAATCACAGGGCCGCCCACAGGGGGGATGTACGGCGCTAGTTGCGCCACTTAGAACATTTTTTTGGGGGGAATAAAAAAAATGTGGGTGATTCTACGCTACTGTCGAACTAGCAATTTTACTGTCGTCTGTCGGAATAGCATTAAAACGCGATTTTGAGAAGCTAATTTTCAAAAATTTCCCGGGAGTGAACCTTGTACCCCCTGCTTGGGTACTCGATGAATGAAGTACCGCGCAAGTAGCCACCTGAAGTTAGTTACAAATATAAAAATTATATTTTAAAAAACAAAAACATTGAAGTACACACTTCAAATAGTTTTGCAGTCTACTCTATTACCAACTTCTTTGTTCAATGAAAAGCGCAACAATCCCAGCAAAAACTCTGGGAACACTACGTCGATTCCTGTCTGGGACAAAAATATAAACCTTCTCGCAGGAACTTGGAGAACTCGCCCTAAAATTATAGTGAAATTTTAACATGTGTAAACACAAAAATAGCTAAGAACCCTTGAGGGTTACTCAACTTCTTATTAAACAAATTACTCACTTACTTACTCTATGGCTCACGGAACGCACAAGTAGATCGCCGCTGTAACAAACGTTTGAGAATGAATTCTATTCTGGACAAGGCCAAGCCAGAACTTCTAAAATAAATATTGTTCAAAATGATTTTTTTCACTCTGTCTGAAACAAATAGTAAACGGTGAAGAGAAAAAAAAACAACCTGAAAGGACCTGCCGCTTAGGCGAAACACTAATACTAGACAAAAAAAGATATCAGGTTTACCCCTCCCTATACCACTTCTGTGGTTATCCTCAGCACAAAATGATACAAGAACAATCTATTCCATTGAATCTTAAGAATTCATGGATTATTCGTGGAATATTCCCGAATACTTCTGTGTTAGAGACAAAACACAAATGAACAACAATTACAAAGAATATAACAAACCCGCTCTGTTAGGATACTTTAAGCTTAGGTTTTGTGTCCCTGAGCATACTAAACACCAATGTTTGGTCTTTTTCCAGAACTGAACTTCTAAAACATGTACACAAAAAGGGGCCCACTATCACACATGTCAAACGTATTACAAAAAATTACATATTACAAAGAGTACACATATTATTAACCACTACTGTGGACTACGCTGCTGCTTAATTACACGCACTCAAATACTACTGGTGCATAGTTAACAAACATAAAACCGAGTCCAAACCAAAAAGTAAAATGCAACCCCAAAATACTGCAAGCCACATTGGTTCAAGATAACAGGTGCGCACCTGGAAAGATTATCAAATGATGAAACCGAATATATTTTTCGGGAGATGAAAATGTCCAGTAGCAAATTTGTGTATGAAACTCACATATATTACACTCTCTAAAAATTATTTAAGCCCCTTAGGAATGACTACCAAGCTAGTACATTTATGATGTACATAAAGTTTCAAACACTCGAAGCTAAACATAGCAGCATATTATTGCTGCAAAAAACAAACAGATTTCACCAAACAAACAGCTTAACTTAATAAAACCCAAAACTTATTAAAAATGTGCATTACAAAAAATGAAACAAGGGAAATGCCCTAAACTTTTACTTACAAACACGGAGAAAACAAATACTCTCATACTGAAATCTCTGTAATGAAACTCAGTCAATCTGCATACATAACGGCGAAGTTCGTTTAAGAGGACATAATACTCACATATGAATTCAGAAACATTCGGAAAGATCCAAATAACAAAGATATGAAAGAAAAACTTCTCTCGATTAATTGACATAATATTCGACCTTTTTGAGAGACAGGTGAACAAACGCCACACTTTGAAATCCAAAATAAAGTTGCTGGAAGCACCTAAACCTAAAAAATAACATATGAAAGCTAGCAGCTACGAGCTACTAGGGGTTGATAACTACTCACGAAACCTGGAGCCCTTTTCAGCTTGAAAAGTTACATAAATGGCTCCCACTGAATATACCACACATATCAGCCCAAATATTAGACTTTCTGGCCCCTACGCACAAGTTCACGGAAGTGCCTCGGGGCTTCGGGCTTCGATCCCTAATGATCATAAAATAATAAGAACCCAAACTGTATATGCGGACTGCGGTGGCTCCGAGGTTCTGGGCTTCAAACCCCATTGCAAGAATTATATCATTTCAGTAAAGGTATTGCTAAACTTAAAATATTTTATTTAGATATCCCTATTGTTTACTAATTTCACAGGTACATAATAGCTATAAGATGTGCTGTGCTAAGGTATCGTAATAGTTACTGTAGTAATTCGACAGTCTTCGATATATCCAGGATCCAGCTGTGTAATTTTAAGAGAACAGTATTAAATTTATTTTTCCGTTTTTTCTTAATTTAAAATTTTGAAGTCTCAAGTTATTCTAAAATAATATGAAATTTAGCAATTCTCATTTTTTAAAACTATTTAACCTTTTTTATAAACATGTTTTCCTACAAAATAAATTTTCACAGCCTTAAGCTGTTCTATTTTGTAGTATTGTACTAAAATTTTTAAAAAGTTCCCCTAAAACACCATTTTGAGAAATTCATTTTCAAAAATTTTCCGCTGCAGGTACTGGAACCTGTTCACCTGGGAGGTATCCGCCTGTTGGACATTGTATCAATTTAAGTTCTCGGTAATAGTCTTAAGGGGGGAAAATATTGTTGGGTTTTTGGGGGAATGCGCCATCAGCTTTGGGGGGATGGGCACACCTGATTAATCAGTAAGTACTGTAAATCATGATGATAGATGGTAATCAAATAACCATGGCTCAAGATATAACCAATGATCGTGCGGGACATTTTATAACATAATTTGATGGCAGTTTGGATCAACTAGAAGAAATAAGTGCAATATTACAACTTATCCAGTTATCGGTGAGGAGTATTTTAATGCAATGAAATAATTAAAAAAGCAAGTAGCCCAGGTGGAATACCTCACAATAATTTAAAACCTACTTTATTTATATTAAGATTTCTTTTTCATGTAGAAATTTCAACAAATATTTCTAGAAATTAGGAAAACAAACCAAATAAATTATTTAATATTTCACTCAAGGGATAAAAGACAAATTGAACATCTCAAATCCATTTTCGTCTTATTAGCTCCAGCAAGATTGTTTAAAGTTCTCATGTATAGCAATATACATTCTCATAGTAATTGTTATATTGCATGGCTTAGCCATCTTGTAATAAAATTACTAACTTCATACATTTTGTGCAAGACATCTGGAAGATTTTACACAAACTGCTTCTTATTCTTCATTGACTTCACGCATATTTGAGAAAACCACTAAGTATTATTAACTAAATCAGAATTTCTGCTTTGTATTTGAATTAGATATGTCTTTTACACATATAGAAATCAATATGAAACATATAAAAAATAAGTTATTTTTATACAAAATAACAGGTGGAGCTCTACAGTGGTGTGTAATTTTGGACCACTATTTATTGCTATTTACATTGATGTTTTACAAAATAAATTGAAGTTTCTTGAACCCAAATCTGAAGTGAGTTTCTCTTTATTTTCTTTTGTTTAAATTTTAGACAGCAAAGGACAAAACATAAATCAAAATTTATTTTGTTTTTACCGCTAAACAATGAAATCTTATTTTTCATAACTGTTTTAGGGTTTGAGGTTACCAACTTTCAAAACTATTTTGCATTCGTTTCTAAGAAAAGTACATTTTCTCAGAAGCGACCATTACAGATGTCCCTCTTCGAGAAAAAAAAGAAAAAAAAAAATCTTTACCAAGCTATTGGATACTGGATACACTTGTAGTATTTTGTCTTAGAAACAGGAAGAAAATTGATTAACTTTTGAATCACTTATGTTTCTTTTATGAATAAAAATTCAGCGATTGTTCATAAACGTATCAATAATGAACACAAAAGTCTATGCTTTTTTTGTACAACTTACGTACAAAAAAATTTATTGTGTAAATATAAATAACACTCAATTACATAGAATTTACATAATTTAGAGTTTTTTTTACAAAGTAATTTCTGGAATCATTTTCATTTACATTAAAATGGCGAAAATAGAAAATATAGGGAAAGGAAGAAGGAAGGAAGTTAACTGTAGGCTCGTGAAATGATATTCCAGAATATTAGGAATATTTACAATGTAGTCTGATATATAGAGAAAGCAGTAATAGTTGTAGAATGTTAAGGATAAAGAATAAGGAATATCCCTGCGAAAAGATGATGATAAATAGAGGCCACAGGGAAGCGTATAGTTATAATGAGAGAACGAAAGTACTAAAGTGAATCATTGAAGAAATGAAGTCCGCCATTTTTGTATTTTCAATTTCTGTCACGCCAATCCTCCAGGTCTATATCATTTATTAACAGCAATATCCTCCCTTATTCTTGTCATCCTTAGAAGCATAGTGACCAGCCAAATATGAGAAGACAGTTTGCATGTTCTTGCTTGGTCCCTTCTCGGCCTTAATCTTATTCTTGACTGCGTTGTCGTTTCCATTTTCGTTGCCACTGAAGATACCAGGTTCGCCCAAGCAGACTGCAACCTAAGAAAAAAGATTGGATAACAAATAATGATTTAAACAAATATTAAATTTAATCAATGAATTAACTTATCAATATAAAACTAATACGTTGGCATATTTTTTTTATTTCTTTAATGATGGACTAAGCAAGGCACATTCCGTTACCGATCAAGTGGTATGTCTTTATATCTGAAAGAGGTGTTTGAAAACAATACTATTAGCTAATTTGCAAACGTAATATTGAAGTGAATATTCTATTTAAATATTTTATTAGCTTTCAAATAATAAGGCAATTATTTGTGTCATTAATGCGTAAGTTACAATATTTTTGTATCTCTAGCCAGCACTAAAACGTACATTTTCTCTACACATTTTAAATACATTTTCCGTAAATTTTTGTTACTGCTGTGAATGCATGGAAAAACTTCCATAGCACTTCCATTCCATAAATACTAACCTGCAACCATCAAATGTTTGACTGGTTGCAGAACATTTTAGGATTTGATTATCAAAAAATACTAGCTTGAGAAAAAGTATTCCAACACCGAAATAACTGGAAAAAAATAATAATAAACCTTTTTAAAGACATACCTTTCTTAAACAATTCGTACTAAAAAGTAGAAACATAAATTTGTTTATGCATGTCTATAAAGAAAAGCATTGGGCGCGCCAATTCAAGAATTTATAAAGTGACTGTATATGAGAGCACGCTTCATGCTTTTCTTTTTAGTCATGCATAAACAAAATTAATTTTTTACTTTTTGGCACGAATTGTTTAAGAAAAGTATGTCTTTAAAAAGTATTTATTATTATTTTTTTAACTGAAGTTTCGCTTGTGTAACAGTAGCTATGGTAAACCAAGCCACCACCGTAGCTCGCTGGTAGAGCATTCGGGAGGTCGTGGGTTTGATCCCAGCGGCCGACCATCCTGTCTGAGGTTTTCCATGGTTTTTCCTGTCACACCAAGCAAATGCCGGGATGGCACCTTCAACATAGGCCCTGGCCGACACATTCCCGAATCCTTTCAAGTGACAAACTTAGTAGACACCATGAGGTTCCTAATGCACCATATTTTAAAGGTCATAAATTTGTCGCCAATAATTCTAAACCAAACACTTGAAGCGGAAAGAATGCTCAGGTATAACAAAGCGGCGGTGTTACTGATAACGCCATAATTCCCATCAAAGTAGGACAACAGTGACAATAAGTATAGCATTTAGGGAGGCTCTAAAAAGGTCTCAATTACAGCAGGACAAATGGAAAAGATTTATTACCTGCTACCGGAACGGGTTGGAAGTTTTTCCATGCATGGTGCTGTGTATATAAAGTGTCGGAATCTATTATGTGTTTCTAAAGAGGAACTAAAGAGCAGAGAAATGATATTTTTTACACGTACAAAAAGTGCAATTAAAATGCATTAGAAGTATTCACATTTAACAAATTCATGGTGATATGTAGAAAGTGTGTCTACAAAGTTGTAAAACTGATTTTACTAAATCAAGCCTGTCTAATTGCTAATAAATCTGAAGTTACTTCTTGCAATTTGGATTAAGCTACGCAGTTGGAAACTAAGCGCCATTTTGATGATATTGGATGAGAGATCTGTATCGGAAAAGTGATCACGAAACAGTGCTAACAATTTATCAGTCTTATGAAATCATATATGTATGAAACTTATTTATTTTTATTTATATCATTAAATGTTTTTTCAAACATTAACGTATACTTTCTTTTAAAAAAAGAATCTTCTCGTTGCCGAAATAGGTGCACAAGTGGAACTTTGGAGTTCGTTCCAAATTCCATAGCTCCGTGGGTAATTCTGTTTTTTGCACTTAATATCACACAATAAAGGCATAGTTTCAGGTAATTGGATATACTTTAATAAATGGCTAAATACATATTTGAATCTAGAATAGTATATGGGGAGAAAATATTAATATATCACATCATTTTTATGGAGAGCTTTTCGTCTTTTCAAAATAAGGAATGTAGGTGACAGTGATGAAGTAAATTTTTAAAGGCCCTGATTCCAATAATAACAATCAACTATTAATTTCACTATATCAAAATATTATTACTATCTTAATTATAATTTGTATTCTGGCAATAAAGAACAATCTTTGTAATAAGTTGATGTTATCTCATTTAATAATAATAATAATGTTCCGCTTTTACTTTTTCATGATATCAGCTCTTTAGTTAGCCCTTCTCATATTAGTGATAATGATAAAATGAATTTTATGGGCGGTAACAGCACTTTGGCTTACGCCCGTCCCGATACGGGGAAGCCCCTTATCTTTGTCACGTCTAAAAATAGCTGTTAATTAAAATAATAAAATAATATAAAAGATGAAGATGTAAAAGGTCTTCACAATCAGAATAAAAACCAAACCTGTAAACGGGGCTTTACAAATAAAACAAAACTACACTATAAAACTTAATGGAAGCCTGTAAATGGGACTTCACAAGATAAAACAAAACTACACTATAAAACATAACAGCAATGGAGCATAATCATAAAAAATAAACGGAAATCATAAAAATCTTCAAAAACAAGTAAAAGATCACCGTTTAAGTTTAGGTTTATACCTAGTTTTCCCTCTCCTTCCAACGAGATTAAAATCTATATCCATCAGGGGGTCCTCAACCATGTCGGAGGACAAAGATGAACTTGGGTGATGGATAGTATCTACAGACTCGTCCTGAGCTAATTGTGCAGCCAAAACGTTCGTCAAAGTCTTAATGCTCGTAGCGAGAGGTGAAGTTCGAGCTAATTTGGAGACCCTATAGGGACTAAAAGTAGGCTTAACCCGTGGAGCTCTAGAGCTCTTCACAGGTGTTTTTTGTCCCTGACTCTCCGGCGGCATATTGCTAGGAGTCTCCGATTCTTTGGGCGGCTTCGGAGTGTCGTCATGCACAACAGACTCTGTTTGTGTTGATACGTTAACTGTCTGGGTACCAACCGAGACAGTTTTAACTGCTATTTTGGCTACAACATGGGAAAACGCACCAGAGGGAAGGGTGCGCTGAGACTCTTTTACGCGACGTTTTGCATCTCCAGCAGATATTTTCTCAATAACCATCAGCTCTCTAATACGTTTTTCTTCTTTAAATACCGGACAGTCACGCGACCAGGCCGTGTGATCACCCTTGCAGTTAACACACTGAGGTTTCAGTGATGTGCAAGGATCCGCACCATGGCTACTGGTACCGCATATTGCACATACAGCAGAGGTCGCCTTACACGACGTGCTGGTGTGTCCATAGTGCTGGCATTTAAAACACCGGAGCGGACTCGGTATATAAGGACGGACAGGTAAGCAATAGAATGCTGCCTTCACGTCCTTGGGGAGCTGTGGCATGGCAAACGTCAAAATTAACGAACTCGTGGGTTGCAGTTCTCCACTCTTTCTTGTCTTAATTCGACGAACATTAACTACACCTTGGCTGGCAAGTGCATCCTTAATCTCTTCTTCAGGGACATCTTGAAAGTCCCAACAAGATATTACGCCCTGACTATAATTTAGTTGACGATGCGGTTCAACTTTAACCTCAAATTGTCCTAGGGTCTTCATTCTTAAGAGATTAGTTGACTGCTTGTTAGTTAACGTCTCCACGAGCAAGGTGCCGTTGCGAAGCTTTTTAACATGTGCAAGTTCACCTGCAACGTAATTAAGTTGTTTTTGTATAACGAAAGGGGATAACCCCTTCAAACCACCTGGATTTTCTGTTTCATTCTTTACTTTAATCACAAGATATCGTGTAATAGACGGTACGATACTTGTCTGTTCCTCTACTTCAATTTTATTTTCTTTGTCACTGCTTGATGCATTAGCTGTATGCGCCTTCTTACTAACATCAATGACGTTCTCTTCGCTCTGTCTCTTCTGTCTCTTTCTTTCTTTCTGCGAAGGCGACTTATTGGGATGTGGTGGAGCCATGATGAATGTTAGCCGTAAATGCCCACACTTCTCCGTCTTCGTTCTGAGGAGCCAACGAGGCTGCCGGGTACTACCCTCATCACCCTTGTCAGCAAGCTGGAAATCGAGGCAAAGTCCAATGACTTGGCGTCGAAATCACTTGTACTCCCGACTGATGGATACTTGGGACACCCACTCCCCCGAGTGTTGGCGAGACCAAAGGTCCGAAGAGCTCCCCAATGGCGCACTTCCCAGTCTCAACGAGCTAGACCATCCAAGAATCTGCTGTTAAGAACTAGGCGCTATCCAATGGTTCCGCCCCCTTTCCCCTGGGCCCAGGGGCCATCGTCAATGCAAATACATCCTGTCACATCCTTGGTCATTGCGCGGAGGCGCAATTCACAGCACAAGAGGAGATGAAATAATGAGTCATCAATGGATGAAAAATGGGGTGAATGTAAATGAAATCCTCTCGGCTGGTCCTCCTTTCAGGCAGCGTAGATGTTTAGCTGCGAGGGCTGATTGCAGCCAGCAAAAGCCAGCTGGACGATGGGGTCGCCAATTCCCTACGCCGTATACGAGCAGCGATGGTCTGCTGCTCGGGCTATGTGATGATGCATCACGTTGCGGCCCGTAGGCCTGCGATGAGGTCGCCAATCCCCTACGCTAGTGGGAAGTAAAAATTCTCAATAAAGAAGCACTGTGGCCCTGCTATTGGACTTCCCATAGGCAGCAACGATGTTAGCAGCTGCCAGGGCTGATTGCAGCCAGTAAAACTGACTGGGCGATGGGGGCGCCACTTCCCGACGCCGGGTTCTCATATTAGTCTACAAATGCTGTGTTCTCCATGTCTTGAAAATATTTTCAGAATTTTATGATTGTTGATGCAACAGAACGTTCTGTGTTCATTAAATCTGAAACCTGTTTATTAGTACTGTTATTTGCGAATGTTTTAATTTCGTTTTTTCTGCATTAGCGCCCCCTACCCCAAATATAATTTTGGATCTCCTTTAATTTCTTTTTCGTCTGGCGGCCTAAGCTAAATTTGCCTAGAGACCGTAATTAAATTCCCTAATCAAATTTGCCCATCTGTCCGAAACGCAGGCTAGCGCCAGAAAATGATTTCAGATTTGACCTCAGTGACCTCAATCAGTGATTAAGCCAGACCCCACCTGCGGGGGAGTTACCTCCCTCGAGAACACCCTCAAACTTCAACATTTTTGCGGTCAAACATAGATAGAAACCGTACACAACTCTACTTACACCCTCCCAATTTTGACGTTACACCCCCCAAACTGAAAATCCTGGCGGAAACCCTGACCTCGATTTATTTGACTGTCCTGAAAACCAAAACCAAAATACCTAGCAGTGACAGTCTTCTTACAACATAATATGCATTAAAATCATGCTGTGGAAAATGCCTTATTTATTGTCATTTGCGAGGGTCAGGCTCTATATACAATTTAAAATTACAATATGCGAAAATATGCAGAAACATGAAAAAACGAGCAAATACGCAAAAATGATTATGTTTGTTGGAAATTGTAATAGATATTCTACTCAGACAAATTTAAATCTCTGTGTGCCTCTTTCTTACTTCAAAACAAAAGCCACAACGCAAATGCCTGGATGTTACCTCGAAACTAGGCCCTAGCAGACTACCTTCCAACACCTTCTTCTGTATCCTATCCCAGCTTGAGCCAGAGTTACCTAGAGGTCATAAATTCAATTCAGTTCTTTGAAAAGAAGAAATATCTCTATATCGTATCGTATCCGTTAAAAACTCATAAAACTGTACTTTTCACCAAAGTGATCTCTTAACAGAATTAATTCGTGGGAGCTACTTCAGGAAGCATATGAAGTCTCCTATTGAAAGAAGAACTAGATCATTGACATTCAACAAATAGCTCTTTAAACAATGGGTGCACCTTTCCGAATCTACAGTCATACAGCTCATACTTACAGTTAAACAATTTTTGGCTTAGCCCGTAAGCTCCGCAAGGTGTAAAAGTAAACATCTTCCAGAGATCTTGCACCTAAATACAATCCAGGTCTATAAGTAAATTATTTATTAATGTCCTAAACGAGCATCTAAGGACAGGACCTACAATTTTTGATAAAGTGGACTCCGAACCACTCCGTTCAATTGACCTCGGTGGAATTTGAACCCGTGACCACGCGCACAGAAAGAGAGTGAGTGCTCTAACCTCTCGGTCAGTTCAGGTCTATAATCTTCTACTATGTGTAATCTTGTAGCCAGATTTGAGTGATTTTTTTTAAAAAATATTACACTCAGTTATCTGGACTCTATCTATATTCGTATATTCCCTGAGCTTCCGAACCTAAGTTACAAATCATAGTGCAATCTGCCGTTAGGTTTTAAAATTTTAGTCCAGGAAGGAGCCAAGGCCCCGGAAGGACTTGTGGTGAGATTAGGCTTCAAATGTTGAATTATTTTTATGTTAGGATTTATATAAATTAGAATGAAGAAACTGGAAATATTCTTACCCAGCACACAAGAAGAGCTGCACAGAGGAGAGCCTTGTAGCATGCCATGATTACAAAGGTGTTAGTATTTGTACCTAAAAGAAAATAAAATAGAAGATAACTTTTAACTTATTACCGTACGTATGAAAATTTATGGCATGCCTGACATCTAGCGTACATAACAGGCCCTAAGTCGATACTGTGTGTCGCAGCATACCATGACTAATGTAAATATCTCAATACTCACTTAGTATCAATAAATTATTAGATCCAATATGCACTAGGGACCATTTTGTGTTTCTTTCGACGAATAAAAAAGCTTCGGAACTTGGTTTACGGCTTTTGTAGACGAATTATCATTTTATGTTAGGTGCTATGTTACCAAAACTATTTACACATTTAAATATTAAGAATCAGTTTTAAAGTCATTTGTATTGTATTCTCGTGTAATTATTACAAAATAAGAAAGGTAGTTTATAGCCAGAGACTTCTTGCCAGCTAGAAACTTGAGAGGGGAGGAGGCAGAAAATTTAGAATGCTACAGGTCACGATATGTTAAATTATCTCATATTTCCACACATAAAGGTAGATTTTTAGTGGTAAGAAAATTTTAGGGGATCTGGCTCCGCTGGCTACGAACCTGTTAAATAGCCGCTGTTTTACTTTATTTTTTTTTCTAATTTCTTAAACTTTAGGTAAATGAATTGTAGGAAAGTTAATTTTTGAATTGTGAGTTGAAACAGTTTTTTTAAATAATAAGATTATAATTATTTTGAATAATTATGATCAATTTAATATTAGGTAAATCCTTTAAATTGATAAACGATTAAAGAAAGCATTAATTATATTATTATTATTTTAAAAAAATAAAGAATATTTTTTTTAGTTAGATAATCTTGTGCATGTCAAACAAGATTATTCTAATTGAAGAAATAATTTTAAGGCGTAAGGAAAAAATAAAAAGTAACTCAAACTAACAAAAATTGGTTTTGAAAATACGACAAAATCTTAATTTGTAAATGATGTCATTCGATGCTGTTTTGTTTTACTCACCGTGTTTCACTGGTCAAAAGCAGAAGCAAACTGTTTTGAAGATAATAGTCCAAGCTGATTTTTATACTGGTATCATTTTGTCAAGGTGATGGCATTTGTAGCTAAATTACAGGGTTGGTTATCCTCAAGATTCGCTGCAAGACCCTCAGTAAAGTTAACTCTGCCGTGATAACGAAATGGGAACAAGAAACGTACAAGGCAAATAATCAGGTTTTTTTTTTAAAAAAAAAGTTGTAAATTTCTTGTTCTTCTCTGGCTGGCCTTGGCAGCATAAAAGAACTGAATTCTGAGGACAAACAACGTGAAACAAAAGCAGAACTAATATATCTTGTTGTCCCCAACTAAAGAAAATTCACCAGTAATCTTAAAATATTAATAACAGTTCTTAATTATACCGACTCTTTGACCTCATAGCTTTGAGAAAAAACTGGGTTTGATAAGCTGTCCGGAAGGTGACATTAAGTATGTCATAATTTATGGTTACTCTTAAAAAGGAATACTTAACTTTGTGAAGAGAATTTTTGAAATTCTTTTGTACATAATGAAAAAGTACACACGAGGGGACAATTTGTAGCACATTTCCTCAATGTGTGTGGGTAACAATTTGCATTCTTTTCCTCATTTACACAGAAATACTTCCGGCAGACAAATATTTGTAATTCTGATTGTTGTTTTCGTAAACGTGATAAAGAATAGGAAACACAGATGGGCTTATCTTCTATTTCGTATAAGTGTCGTCTATTTAGTGGTCTAAGTTGAAATCCACTAATACGAGTGTGGTTTCTATTTCCGTAATTAAACGGAAAGAAAAAATTATCAAAATTATGTGGAAAATTATCAAGCTTTTTGATGAAATAAATCATCCATAGTCAATTTCTTCTGATGCGTAATGTAATTCCTGGATTATTATGAACCGACTTTGTTGACTAGACAAACTATTTTTCTAAAGCAATATTCGGTTGATGAATATATCGAAGATTATATACAGCATAAAGGTATGCAATATCGAATATCGGTGAACAAAATTGGTTGTGAATCACCAACAGGATTTTTATCACGTTATTTCGTTGCGAAAGTTTGATGTCATTACAAAAGCAACGACTGTAGTTCGACAGATGTTGGACGAACTTTTTTGCGATGGATAAAAACGCCAACGCTGAACACTTTGTAGTATTTTGTAAATTTCTTCGGAATAAGATATCGGTGATATACAGTACGATTTTTTAGAGATTAAATTTAGAGATTCATATTTTCAAAACTAGAACTGAGGCGGTATGGTAGCGTCAAAGACTTCAAACCTGCTTTATCTAAAAATTCATAATCCAAAATTGTACAACAATGGATGCGCAAGGGATATCCCAAAGGAAATAAGGTATTGCCAGACATATTCTGGAGCAAATGTTGATAGCAATAGCATATAGCATGTTCAAATTTCTCTTATTTGAGTTAACATTTGCCCTTGTTCCCAGAATATTTTTGAGCTGCCAGTGATAATCATGATATTTTTACATTCTTTTCTTTAGTTCATAATGGTTCGTGGTGTCATCGAATCTCAGAACGTTAATTAAACTCATTTCCCGACGTCATAGAATGATGAAATTTTGCAGAGCGCCGTAAGCAGGCGCGTAGGAACATTTTGGTTGGGGGGGCAAATCCAGACATCCCATATATATATATATATATATATATGTATGTATGTGTGTGTATCTATGTGTGTGTGTGTGTGTGTGTGTTTGGGGGAGAGAGAGAGAAACGGTGTGTATATGTGTATGTGATATGTACGTATCGGTATCATATGTTCAATGCGGAGTATCATGTTTTGAGTTTTGGAAGTCGAAACAGAACACAGAGCGAAAAAAGAAAAATGAAATTAAAAATATTTTCTGAGGTATATAGTATTTATTTAGTGTCAAGATGGTATCATAGCAAAATATTATAAATCATAGTACCATAGTCCACATGCCTCTGATTTTATGCAATTTTCCTTAGATTTTAGGGTGTTTGACACAAAACTACCTACTTTAATGGAGTCTTGCCCCCCCTGAAAAATCTTGCCTTCTGGGAAAAATTCTACGGGCGCCCATGACTGGCAATGTATTGAGAAAATCATAGCAGCTACAAAGCCTTGTCCTTGTGTGAGCTCTAGTTTTCTTAAGGGGATTTAATTGAATGACAGTGTCGACGACGGCGATTAAAGGATAAAAGTGCGGTGGAAAGGGCTAAAAGTAGGGGGTGGAACAAGAAGGATAAACTTCATATTTTTATATAAAATCATATAGATTTAAAGGTCAATTCAAAAAAGTGACGGGGTAATAGCACCTTGCCCCCTAACAGCCGCCCACGATCGTAGAGATATCTATACTAAATTTGATTTAACAAAAGTCATTACCTTTCAAGCTACACTCCAATTTACTAGTTAAAATCTTCTCGTTAGTTTCTTTCGATGTTTTTTCACCGCTAAAATAACATTTAAAACTTGGAAAGTTAGCGAAAACTGTTAAATATCCATTTTAAAACACTTTACATTTTAAAAAAATGACGCTACTGTAAAAATAATTAAACATGTAATTTTAAAATCCACCTAGAATATAAATAGATTTAAAACTGAGAGCTAAGCAAATTTTGATTTTATTTTACATATAAAATCATGGTGTTTGAATATATCAAAATATGTTATTCCTTGAAAGTGAAAACCCTAGCCACTATTATTTTCATTTAGGTATAAAATTATGGTGGGCAAAAAACAAAATGCTTTGCAATGAAAGACCAAACCAATTTTGTTTTTATGCAGGTATAAAATCATGGGGGGGGGGGCAAAATATGTACCTTGCCCCCACAAAAAATCGTGGGGGGGCAACTGAAACCTCTGCCCCCCCCGGCTCCTACGCCCCTGGCCGTAAGTCCGGTTACAATACAATATTCCATTGTTACTTTCATATATTTCTATATATTTATGTTTTTTAAAAGAAAATTTTAATATATTTTTTTTTATCCTCAACTTCTTTATCCTAAAGGAAATACTAACCTGCAACTAGCCTGGGTTTTCCTGGTTGCAGCAGAACACTTTAGGATTTGGGTCATAAAAGATTTTGCTTGAGAAAATGTATCCGAACATCGAGATAACAACAAGAAAAACCTAATAAAAACTTTTTAAATACATTCTTTTCTTAATCAATTCGTACTAAAAAGTAAAAATACTGATAATAATAATTTTGTTTATGCATGACTAAAAAGAAAAGAATGGGGCGCGTCATTTGCAGAATTTATAAAGTGACTGTATATGAGAGAGCGCCCCATGCTTTTCTTTTTAGGCATGCATAAACAAAATTATTTTTTTACCTTTTAGTACGAATTGATTAAGAGAAGAATATCTTAAAAAAAGGTTTTTATTAGTTTTTTCTTAGAAAATTTCAACAATTCCTAAGAGGTACCAAGGAAAGTGGATCTCCAATATGTTAGCTGACTTTTGGTAAACCAATAAGAGAGGCATTGTACAGGCAAAATTTTTAAGAGAATCATAACATATTGAGTCAGAAGTCATGTTAATGGTTTATTTTCGACGTTCTGCGACGGTTTTTTTTTTTTTACAAATTTTCACCTTATGTAACCCCGATAGGAGAGTAAGCTGGATTAAAACTTATTAGAAGCATGTTATGTCAAGTGTAAACGCTTGCGTCAAGCTTGTCTAAAACTTGAATCATACTTAGTCGGTGAAAGCTTGTCATATCTGGCAAGTATCGGACACATATATCAACACAACTATCTACGTTCAGCTTGAATCATACTTGAAAATTCAAACTTTAATCAAGTTTATTACATCAATTGTAACTATAGAAGCGAAAATCAACTAAAACTCAAGCTTGCATACTATGTGGAAAAACATGATAATTGTACGGTACGATTCAAGTTGTATAATCGATTAAAATATTGTTCACGGAACACTGTTCATTAATTTGGAAGGAGCTCTCACACAACAGATGCACACACAAATATAAAACATTAGAGCATATACCATGTCATTAAAATAATGACATGGTATTTGTAAAACTAAGAACGGATTATTATTTTGAGAATGATTACATTTCATTAGCGCTATCCTTAATGTTGAGTAGTCTAACTTCTAAATTGACGTAGTAGCTTTAGGTAGTCTTGCTGCAAAGTCAAGAAATGTTGGAATACATTCAGCAATACGTTAGGTATCACTCAGCCACCAAAAACAGAGACATGATACGCTGCCATCTCTTGCCAAATAATGTTTTTAGAAACTGGAGTTAGGCTCTTTATCGGGTCTTACAATATTGTTCGGATCTTAATAGTAAAACTGAAACAGGAAAACGGTACTCAACTCATAAGGAGAGACTTGAATCGCTTACCTAGAAAAATGTGACGAACCAAAGAAACTTGAACACACCACGGAAAATGTATCTCAACATAAATAGTGGAAAGGGGAAAATCAATCCAAGTGCGGAATATTCCACCTTCTACAATACACACTGAGCTGGTGGTTCTAAAGTAAAAACTGCATTAGATATGGTGGAAAGAAATTATATAAAAATAAATTAAATTTTCTTTGCTTAAAAAGGGACTTTAAAACAAATTCTTTCTTATTTTTTAAAATCCTTTTTTTAATTTATTTTATTTATTATTATTTTCGGGTTATTTCAGTGTTTATACTTTTTCTTCAGCTAATATTTTGTGGCCAAAATCCTAAAGTGTTCTGCAACCACCAAAACCCAGCCGCGCTGCAGGCTAGTATTTATTTTAGGATAAAGAAGTCTGTAATAAAATATTAAAATATGATTTTAAAATACATAAATATTTAGAAATATATGAAAGTAATAATAGAATATTGTATTATCACCCGACTTACGTCGCTGTGCGGAATTTCATCATTGTATGACGTCGGGAAATGAGTTAAACTAACGCTGCAAGATTTGTACCAGAGATGAAACATGATTACAGACTAAGTTAGTAACAAGTGTGTAAATAAAAAAGAGGCACAGCTACTGGAACAATCCGTACATGTATCCTGCCCTGATATACCTATGCTGAATACCATCCTGAAAACACATATGGGTAATTTCCTGTGCAATTCAGAATACAAATAAAGTAAACGAAGGAAAAACGTGCGATTGAAAACAAAAATCGGCTGTTTTAAGGACTAAAAACCATGCATTAGAGACCACATGAACTTATAATGAACCCTGGTTACGGAAACAATTATTAAAAAGCTTGAACAAGGAAACCGGGAAACCGAAAAAGTCCAAATACCAGGGTAACCCCCGCCTCCCTCCCAAGTGGGAGACCAACGAAACGAAAGAAGAAAATGAAATAGATGTAACCAACAGAATATACCGCAGGACAAACAGCCAAGATTCCAGTCAGTACATGGCTGCGTGACCACTAAATCAAATTGTCACTACAAGAATAGGAACTTAGAATACTAAATTAACAGGCCTGAGCCAAAACTGCCTAAAGGCCTAAAATAAAATCTAAATTCTCACAAAACTAATAACCACAGTCACTACCACCAGACGCATTAAACCGTGTTTCACAGAAACCTTTAGTATTGTAAAGAAAAGTACTGAATGCAAAATTAAAACCACAGACTCTGAGAAAAGTGGATACACACATATAGCCTCACAGGACAAATAGGAAAGAGAATACCAGCTAACCGCTGGAACGAAAACAGAGACACAAAACGCTGGTACACTTACAGAACTACAAAAAGGAAGAAGGGGGGGGGGGGACTCTTTTATTACATTTACAAAGTAAGAGTGAATCCAGCAGGCTGGTGTGAAGGGACTGTGAACAGAAAGGACCAGGCTCCGGGTCTTGAATGAAACAAACTTGGAATGCTTGCTTCATTATGAAGGGAATGATGTATGAACCATGAAATTCGGATGAATAATGCTGAAGCTGTAGTTATTTAACAAAAATTGCTGAAAAAAAAAGGTCCTGTAGTTCAAAAGGTTAAGGGGGTAGGGGCAAAGCAAGAAGGAAAGAGTGGGGACTTTTCTGAAAATAGTCATGATATTGTGGTGTAACACTTTTGAAAAAATCAGCTTTTTACTAATTAGTCTCGACACAAAATATTGACTGGACCCATCTCAAAAGTTGTATTTTTATTAACTAGAAGTGACTGTGTCTTTAACTAATTAATAAAAGCAATAAATTAATTGTTTATAACAATGCAATAAATACATTGTTTCCATTTTTATGTTAAAACAACAATCATAAATAAATGAATAGTTTGTAATACTTAAATTTAAATTTGGATTGCTGTAAATAAAAATATTTGGATTTAATATTTTAAAGCATTGTAGTCAGAACCTGTCTCGATTCTGTCGGGACCGCGCAGTGCGGCTGATTCCAAAAAAAGCTGGCCAAAAGTCCAAAACTCAAGCAAATGATCTCAAAATCTGTACTCGGGGTTCTCTTGGGTCGCTGATTAGAAATCTGAAGTCAGAGTTGCAAAATATAGCTTTTTTCATCCCCCATTGACAACCGCTATTCGTTAAACAGCCTGTATATCATATTACAACCAAGATTAATAATTTTCTAATTTTTATGTTTATTTTGGGTCGCTGATTACGAATCTGAAGTCAGAGTTGCAAAATTTAACCCCCTTAACAACATTTAGCGTATACTTAAATTATATTTTTTAAAAATGATATAATATTACGTTGTTTTTTTATAAGTGATTCCTGATTGGATTGGATGTAAATTGAGTAATAATTAATAAATATATTTGCAAATGCTTTGGTATATAATAACGGAATTTCGATAAAATAAATTTAAAATAAATAGTTTTTATTAGTTGTAATTATAAATCAATTTATTCTATTAAAAATGTAATTTAAAAAAAATCGGTTTTATCGTCAGGCGATAAATTTATAGATGCATCAGTGTCTTCTGATTTCGAACATTCTGAAGTTGAAACATCGTTTTGGTCATCTTGTTGGCTAACTCTCACAGTTAGTTGGAGCCCCGTCTGGTCAGCGTGGGAGCAGTAGACTAACTCCTCCCTTCGGGGAGAGGCCTCATCCACTAGTGGATTGAATATGGCTGTGATTTATT
>JAGDQP010006255.1:45854-73473 GCA_022664845.1 Lepisma saccharinum | reverse complement strand
CTCATATATATATATATATATATATATATATATATGAGCTCCTGCGTAGCCTAGTCGGTAGCGCGCTCGACTTCACTTTCGGTGTTGACCCAGCATCGTAAAAACAATTGGGGGCCTGCTGTGAATAAAAGACAGTGGCGATCACAGTGAGAGCTCCTATCCCTACTTTTGTGGTCAGCGTGGGAGCAGTAGACCAACTCCTCCCTTCGGGGAGAGGCCTCATCCACTAGTGGATTGAATATGGCTATAATTTATTTTAAATACAGTATATATATATATATATAGCGAGAGAGAGAGACAGAGAGAGAGAAATTACATTTACTGTAACTTCGCACGCAAGATATTTTGCGTATTTTGCTACTAAATCTTTGTAGATGATAAACGTGAATATCAACTTGTTATCAGACATTTTTGGCCTAAAACATGAATATCGTGCCCCATTTTTAAGAACTGATAGAACAAGACGTTTTTTCTTGTCTTTCGTTTATAACGTTAGTGTTCTATGGAATACTCGATTCATTAAGAAAGAAATAATTACCTAGCAACCGTAAGTTTCAAAGTTCATTTTCGTTTCTCCATGTTCGGTAAATGTTTTTTCTACTGGACAATTTAAATTACACTTTTCAGTAAATTTCAACTAGTGACTTATCTAAAGTAAAGATAGTGTTAGGTTCCCTGTTTTGGTTTTTGAAATGCGACGTTCTTAAGTTTTTTTCATTATTTGCTACATACTACAAGAAATCATAAATATCTCTCCAGAGCCCATGCCATGTGATAATGTTTTCTGTTAAAGGAAAGAAAAATTCCAACCCTTGCTCGTTCCCGCACACACTCTCAGATTCACACACCGCCGACACAACGTTAGTTGGGTGGCCTATCTTGTAGGCTTAGAGAAAAATCGTGTATAAGAAAGTCATGTGAACTTTATATTGGCCATGATAGTACATCAATGCTGCTTACATGCCATATTGGTAACGCAGTAGTGGACTCCTAAATATTTTATATACTGTAGATCATTCGCGTATATTCAAGACTACAATAAAAGCTTCAATTATTTTCTACATATTACCATAAACAAAATAAATGAATTTATCACAGCGTAGATATCCTACAGTCCATTGACCTCAATCTTTAAAGAAAGACATACATTCTAACGGAAGAGCTCGCCCTATTACTTTTTACGTTTAAGACTGTCAACTGTTAAAGTTTCATTCAAATCTGAGTGTGTAACTTCGGGTATGTTCCTTGTTAAGAGGCAAAGTTATAGTTTTCCCACCCTTTGAGATCATGAGTAATTCAACGGTGTATAACTCATCTCTATCTGAGCTGTAGTTACTTTGATCTAGGAAGTACAAACGGATTCTTGAAATGAAGAAAACTAACCAAATATAAAGGACCGTCAGAGTCACCAAGTTAAAAACGCTCTCAAAGATGAAGGTCGCTAAACTCAAATCTGAAATCAGATTCTTTCTTCGTGCTTTCATTGAGTACATAGCGTCTATTCTTGTAATGGAGAATGTTAAGTAAATAAAAAGGACCTGCCAGTTTTAGAGTGAAGGTCATAGCTTTCCTCTCCCTTTCAGACCATGAGGAATCGAACAGTGTATGACTAATTTGTGGATGATTTGTAGTTGGTGAGATCTAGGTGGGTACAGACAAGGAGACAGACAAGATAAACTGTATATCTTCCAAATAGTGATACGGGGGTGCTAATAATGATAATGAGAATAAAACTTTGATGTATTTCCAAATTTACCAATGCTCTCTCCTTGTTAAGTTTTAGTATGTCAACATATAGACGTTAAGGATATATAAAAATCCCCAAATCTTTTTTTTGCAATTTGTTCGCGATCGACCCTAGTATTATGTAATGTCCTCAACTATGCCCCTGAAATTTCGCGAGGAGAATCTACGTCCTATAGAGATGTAATATACAAAAATTTAGCTGCTCATATCAACTTCAAGGTACCGGGATACAGACTGAAATATTGGTCGAAGGTAGTTTTTTTTAATTCGATCAACAGAAGTCCTGGAATGGAACACTACCGAGTTCTAGCGTCACCTCCCACTCCGCAGCACTCTTCGCCAGGGACGTATTTAGAGGATTTGGATACCTCTTAAATTTATATTTTGTATAATAGACAGGATTTTATAAAACAAACTGAATTTCTGTGGGGGGAGACCCCCTAAATATGTCCCTAGCAAGGAGTGTGCTGCGGTGTGAGAGGTGACGCTACAACTCGGCAGCGTTTCATTCCAGAATCAAAGTCCAGCAAAAGTCACTTCTGTTGACTGAATCATAAAAAATATACATTTTGTACACTTCGACCAATGTTAAAATCCTTATCTCCGTAACTTGCAGTTAATATGGGCAGCTATTTTTTGTACACGACCTTTCTATAGGATGTAGGCTTTGCTATCAAAATGTCAGGATAAGTTTTGATGTGATCTCATTGATGGTCTCCTTGGCCTAATGAAGATCAGAACAAACTAGGTTTAACAACTTCAGAGTTTTCAATAACACCTCAAATAACAGGCTTCGTACTGCAGCGCCAAGTAAACTGGCACTATAGGAATGTTCTTTCTCATGGCAGACATCTTGAGCAATGGAAAGATTTCATTTTGAAATAGGCCAGGGGTACTACCTTCCATCTTTAAAATGTCAAAGAGGATGGACCACAGCCGCGGAGACTCTAATAGAGTTACTGTATATTTGTGCGGGAAAGAACTCCATTATCAATACAGCGACTTCTTACTTGACAAATTAACATTATTGATAATTATAAAGGTGTAATGCTTTAATCACACCTGGACCACTTGAATACAAAAGCAATTACTTTCCATTTCTAGTGCATGTATTGATTTTTTCGAATAGTTAATTCTGAAGCTATTCTACATGATTCTTCCAAATCATTTTGTTTGAATTTAGTTGTAAACAGGGATTATTTTCCGAGAAATGCTTGTTGAAAGCAACCAACGATTCAGTTCTTACGTGTAATTTGACTTCTGAGGAAGTTCAACCAACTGTTGTACCTGAAAAACGGGTTTCTATTTCTCTCTATCTTTTCTTAGATATTACAAAATGACCACCACAGCAACGCCCTCTAAATAGTAACAAAGATTCTATTAAAATTGTGCATGTATTCCAAATTTATTACACAGTAAAAAATAGTTGTGTTAATTCAACACAATGCGGTGTCCCAACTTGACTACCACTTTTGTGTGTTAAATCAACACAACACACGGTGTTGATTTCGGTACTGTGAGAAAAAAGTTACGGCCGCAGCTAGATTTGAACATGGGTTACTCAGTTAGAAGCCGAGCGTCTTACCGACTTCGCTAAATCATCAGGTGGATAAAGCACTAGATTGAAACAATCTAGAGGATAAAAATAAATGTTGCTGAATTCCAAACACACACAAAGTTACTCTAACGACTTATGCCACGAGTTAATCACTTTTCCATAGGTCAATTAGGTATCACAATCCCCATTTATTGAGAATATGTTCCATTTCTATGAAAGCAAGCGCAGGATATGACATGTTGTTACGATAAGCAGTAATGCCGCTCAAGTGTTTGGCTGTCGCCATCTTGCTTGTTTTTATAGAAATAGAATATTCTCAATGAATGGGAATTCTGGTTCTCAATTGACAAATAGGAAGTGATTAAACCATGGGATAAGTCGTGCAAGTATCTTAGTTTGTTTTGGGGATTCAGCAATGTATGTTTGATCCCCTACATTGTTTAAATCTATAGTGTAGTCGTTTAATTCAAATGTTGTTCACTAAATATCGTTTGCATTTAGCACCTTTACTGTCTGACGATTTAGCCAAGTCGGTAAGACGCTCGACTTCTAACTGAGCAACCCATGTTCAAATCTCACTGAAGCCGTAACTTATTTTTTTACAGTACCGAAATCAACACCGTGTGTTGTGTTGATTTAACACACAAAAGTGGTAGTCACGCTGGGACACCGCATTGTGTTGAATTAACACAACTTTTTTTTGCTGTGTAAGTACAAAGGTTTTCTAACGGTAAATGGGTATTTAAAATGTTATTCGAATGTTTATTAGAAAGTTATTCAAAGGCTGTTTAAAGGCAAATATACTAAAAGTAAAAGGTATTTAAAAGATTGTTCAAAGGTTCATTGAAAGATTATTCAAAGGCACAAAGGTGCGTAGGTTATTCAAAAGTGAAAAGTGTTTCAAAAGCCGTTCAAAGGTATTAAGTTCCAAAGGTAAATAAAGAAAGGTTTATTCAAAGGCACAAAGGTAATTCGAAGTCACCAAAGTTATTCAAAGGCAAAAGTTATTTCAAAAGTCACTCGAAGGTACAAAGGTTATTCAGAGATAAAAGGTATTTCAAAGGTTATTCAAAGATAGAAGGTATTTCAAAGGTACGAAAGTTATTTTAAAAAGGTATGTCGAAAGTACAAAAGCAAATATCTTATACATAACCTTTGAATTCGTAAGATTCGAATTGAGCACCTTCTCTCCTTTTAAATTCTGTTAAACACATTTTCAATTTCTTCAACATAGATTCTCTTTCAGTCTAAACAGCAAATATATTTTAGGTTATGTTTTATTCAATCTACTTTCAAAAGACCTAAAAATACTTTAGAAACTTACGTATATTATATTAGCTTTTAGGAACATGAATAAACAACAAGCTATGCTGTGTTCATCCTCTTTAAAATCCCCCGCTGAAAGACTGCTTCATCTTTAATGGTCAATAGTTTGAGGGAAAGAGATTTCACCTCGATTTTCACGGCAAGAATCTCCCTTTGCGTCAGCTGGTATTTTGACCGTACACAGGGTTTCACTTAAGAGTCGATATCGCAACGGTACGACAGGTCAAATAATGCCTGTTGTATTCTATGGTAAATGGGAGACAGAGAGAAACAGAGACAGAGAAGGAGAGAGCAAGAAAGAATTTTGTCAGCTGGTAATTTGGAAGACGTCACTGAAAGGGAACTGAGAGGAGGCGAAAAAAGGGCCAACACAGTTTTGTCACATTACAATCCGTAGGATCAGGCTTAAAATATACGAAAAAAAGAAGAATTTAAAACGAGAACATAACGAAAGGCGTTTAACAGATGTCTGCATTAACTGGTTTCTCGTATAATGGTAATGGTTTTGTATCGTTTGGCTTATACCTGCACATGAAAGAAATGGAATTTAAAAGTGCAGTCACATTGTCAAAAACACATTCCGTTTTTCTCCACAAGCTTCTGAGAAATAAAAAAAAACAGGTATGAGTTCTCTGATATCTCTCTTCTTTGAATTTGGTATTTAAAGTATCTGTTTCAATAAAAAGGATAACAGTGTATTTTAGAATATACAGGATAAATTCTCCTAAAGTGGAATTGAATCTCTAAACATTGAATTTTACAATGTACAAGAGATGTTTCTGTTAGCAAAATCTTTGTCCTTAAATAAACATTTAAAAAAAAAACAATAATTTAAGACTACCTAATTTTGTATTGCCCTACTTATTAACATTTTATTCAATATTCAGTAGATTTCAAAGCTGATCTGAGCCTCAAAAGACTTAAAGTGAATATTGATTTAAATAGTTATGGACTAGGCTTTAGACATTTTTGGAGAGCTGAAATTTTATACAAAAGAATTCTCATTTACATTTCCTGAAACAAAATAGTGTAGTACCGCTTATCATCGTTGTCCACAACGACTACGTTTCTTAAAGTTTCCACGAAAACTGATGTTGCAACTAAACCTATTTATTTATTTACTTTATTTTATGACATTTACGCATCTAGTGTTAGGCCCTACAGTCGTCCTATGTGGGAAACTAAATTCTTTACTAACTGAGATTCATAAGAGATGGTCGATTGTTGTAATTTCTTAGTCGGATATGTTGCACATGTATCGGTTCTTTTCCTTCTAGTCTAGGGCATTTAGGTTATGACCCGGACATTAAAAAAAACAACTGAAAGTTAGGGGAGATGTTCAGAACACTATACTATCCCAAAACATCCTATTTGAGGAGAAGGCGCCATCTTGGATCTTTCCGTTTTCCAGCGGAGTGCCAGAACAAATCTTCCTAGTGAGTTCATTTTTGTGCGAAATTAGTCCACTTAAGGTGTTTTATTACTCATTATCATTAGTAGTGTTCTACCGAAAGCGGCAGGTACTTTAAGGCAAACTAAGCCTTCTCCACTCTTCCCGATTCTTCATCCTTTCCTTTTTATCTTAGCATTCCCTTTTTGATCTTTCTTTATACCGTCAAAACGTTGGATTTGTCCTTTCCCCTCTCTTTCCTTTACTTGTATTCCCTTCAATTGCATCCCTCGGTATACAAGTTCTCAGTAGTCAATGTCCTAACTAACTTAGCACAGAACATCGAGCCAATATAAGTCAATATCAATCATGGTTGGCTCAATATTGGGGCGATATCCTGTGATGCCTGGGCAGTTTATTTTTCTTCTTTATTGTCTCCAGTTTTACTGCTGGCAACAATAATGTCTAATGTGGGAGGTATTTTAACAATTTAGTTATGTTTTGAAGTCGAAAAGTATGAGAATATGAAGATTAAATGAAAAATATATTGACTATAAATTATTTATCATAATTAAAGCAACATGAAAATCATGAAACAATATTGTATCAACTCTTTATTTATTACCCGTGGAGCTGTTCAGATGAAAAAATATACTATTTGACAGATACCACAGAACCCTTCGATGACATCAATAAGGTTTACTGTTGTAAGCATCGCACACACCCAGCGTACAATCACCAATTCATTAATTTCTGGGCTGTTTCAAATCACCTGTGATCTTCATCATCCGCTTCAGCACTGGTTCAATGGCTGTTTCTGTCCATATTTCTGACCAGTATATGCTTGATCGGCGAACTGTGAAGTAGTCTTTCTTGGCAAATATGTTGAATTTCGGCGGAGTCATGGCTTCTAGCTTCAACATTTGCTGTAGGTAAATGTGAACGTCCTTTGCAGAATTCAAGTGGCCGCTCGTATGCAAATAAGGTATCATGTTTTCACATAGTAAAGGTGGACTATCCAATCATCAGAACGTTGACCTCGGGTAAAAATATGCATAATGTTGACCATCTTGAAGTATTGCAGCCACTTCTTTCAGATACCGCCAGATGCAAGTATTTGCTCGATCTTGCCATCCAACACAACCAAAGCATCGGCGAAGCTTTCAGATATGCAGATAGTTTCCAGTGACACTTCGTCTTGAAGAAACGTAGAGTATGTTGACTTCAGTCAGAGTAAGATGTCTTCAAGTGATACGAGAGCAGGATTGCTAGGGAAACTTACGCTAACAAATGCACGCCGATAGCTCATGCATATGATTGGCCAGTCACCATATATAACTGTGTTCTTCGAAAGAATAATATTCCAAAGGTTATCCAAACCGTACCGAGACATGATGGCCCCGATAATCCCATGAAAGGCAAGATAATATGGAAACCACCCAGACGCAGGACAACTCAAGGAAGATCACCCTTTTATTCTGCTGCCAAGACGAAGTCTTGTAATTTCGCGTAAATCGGTTGGTTCAAAATTACTACACACGTCGCCTGATGTATCTGTTTACATCGGGCAATTGCACACAGGAGGCAAATGTAAATGTTGCAGCATTTTAAAGGTGCAAGATTGACAAACTACAACGACAGGTTGAGTGATTTTCCATGTTCTTGCGTTAATCTTTCTGTCACAGTATCCATGAATCCACTACAACTTTGACCTGTTTCTTTTGTTTTCTTTGGTTTCTGTGTGTCTCTTTTTGTTTTGTGTTTTAATATTAATCTTAACACCTTGACTAGCGATTCTACAATTTGTATGAATAATTAAAATAATTGGCTCTGTTCCGGGGTATGAATATTGTAGAATACAGAGACAACAAAAACTCTAGAAAACAGTTATACGTATATAGAACCAGCAGAGCTGAACGTCTATCGTATGATAAAATAATTATGACGAGATTATTGACCAAGTACCTGAAATATGAAGCATATGATTATACACCTTCTGGAGACTTATAACTGAGACTGTATGGATAGGAATTACTCTATTAATTCTCAAAGGAAACGCAAACAATTCGGTTAATATATAAGAATATAAGAATATGAAGTTTATTGAGAATCAGTTTTTTTTTTAATCTGGGCTATTTCTCGGTTAAGTAGAAGGTCAACTAGATTCAGATCTATTCTGAATCTAGTTGAAATAGTTTATAAAGAATGCTTTCCAGAGTAAATCGAACCAAGCTTTTTCTCGCAGTATAATATATCAGCAGAATATATTAATATAATAGGACTGTCAGCTATTTCAGTGAATTCACAGCTACGAGCAGGGTATCTATAAGGAAGGAATCCGGGCTTTTACTGACAGTACCATGCGCGATTCGCCTCGTGAAACCGTACCTTCGCTCATTTAACTGGAAATTACAACGTCTGACTAGAAACATTAATATCGATTTAATAAGACGTTAAACAGCAGTGATATAATCAGATAACCAGAATATCGCACCTAAGAAAAAAGATCTTCTTACGCAACCTATTTTGTATAATTAATACAGGATCAATTTCCTGGCGACGACAATTTTTTTTTTGTTTCTTTTTTGTTAAAATGTCATATACCTGCGGAATGAAAGAGATCTGATCGGAAACGTCTGCTTATAATCCCCATACCATTCAACGCAGAAAACGTGTATTTCTCCAGCATTTTATAGAACAATTACAATATTTTTACTGTTCTTTTTATATGTATTTATATATATATGATTCTTGAATGATTCGGAGAACCCTTCCCGATCTTATGTCTGGGCTGCGGTGGAAGTTTATTGAAATTTCCTACTTCGCAATGAGATCCCCAGGAAAAACTATCTAAGAATAATGTGAATACTTAAGATAAGATTCCCGTGAAGCGGGCGTGGATAGAATGCTTTTACTTACATCCACCTGCATCGCTAGACCTCTCTATGGGGTCTCTCAGGGAAATGGTCTGTGTCACAAAGACATCGAAGAATAACAGAGAGAGCTTCTCTCCTATTGAAAGTAATCTTCCTGCTGAACTGGTAATAATGACCTGGAAATTTCGGTTGCTCTTATTTTTATACAAAGCCGAACAAACCGTCACTTTGTTCAAAATTGAACTTTCTCACACTTAAATTAACCAATAGAATTTAAAAACAAGAAGAAGTGCGGCAAAAAGCTTGGTCGTTGGAACTCGACTCTCTGGAACAACGACCTGGTGTCTGACAAAGAAAGAATAATGTTCTCCTGTGAACGGAAAAAAAGTAGGAAAAAATTACAAGTTACAGACATAATAAGATACAACGATATATATATATATATATATAATTAACAATTGAGATACACTGAATTAATTCCATACCAATCTTGGGCAAGATTACACACATATTCATATTTTACATAATAATTAATTACAATAAAATAAGTAAAGATGAAATGATATACTATCTTACACTTTGAACGGGTAGATTATCATCCAGAAGGAATCATGGTACGAGAATCTACTGCTGATTTAGTGCCCGAGAGAGCTGCTTTGACATCCTTTAGCTGAACGCAAACCTTCCTTCTGGTCATGTTGGTTGTTGATCGGTATGTACAGAAGAAAATCCCAAAGAATACAAAGCGGCGCTCGTACGAAGGAAAGTTTTAAGAATGCTCAGAGATTTCGTTGCAATCGGAACCAAAGCATACACATAATAAAGCCACATTTGTTCTTATCGTGCAGGGAAACGTGCATCGCCACTTTTTCGAAAGGTCGGTTTGCAGAGGCTTGGGAAGGATCAAAAAGTGCTAGCGATCTGACAACATGACAAAAGGAATTTCGTGTGGTCATCAATTTTCTGGTGAAGAAGGGGCTAAATGCGACAGCTATCAAAGCCGAACTGGGCACAGTGTTGAGAGACCCGGCACCATCGTTTGCCACTATTAGCAAGTGGACGACGGTGTTCAAACTTGGATGGGACAGTGTTTAAACTAACCAACGCAGTGGACGTCCGCCAACCCCCATGACACCAGAAACAATCGATAAAGTGCATGCTGACCGACGATTGAACGTGCGTGAGATAGCTCATGCAGTGGGAATCTCATGGGGCCAGGTATACTACATTCTCACTAAAGAGTTGGGCATGAGGATGCTTTTGGGGCGATGAGTGCCGCGCCTGGTCATAACGGAGCAAAAACGCGTTGACTTCCACAAGAGTTTCTGTGGCGTTACTTTAGTATGGACGAAACTTGTGTTCATTATTACACGCCTGAGACAAAGGAGCCGTCCAAGCAGTGAAAGTATGCAAATTTCCGTCACCAAAGAAGGAAAAGGCAGATCCGTTGGCAGGCAAAGCAACGGCGTCATTTTCTTGGGACATGAAAGGAGCCATCTCAATACTTGATAGCCTTGCTGGAAAACGGCAACATCATCACTGCAGACTACTATAGCAAACTTCTGGACCAATTGAAGGCAGCAATCCAGGAGAAGAGGTCTGACATGCCGAAAAATACAGTGTTGTTCCAAGAGGACAACACTCTCGCATATTGAGCATTTGACACAGACTGAAATCTGGATGAAACTCGCTACCAAGTACTTACCCTTCCCCCGTAATTGCCTCATATTGCCCCCAATGACTTCCTACTGTCACCAAACATTGAAATTCGTTTGTGGCAAGAAATGTAAGCCCAATGAAGAAGTCATCTCATCAGTGGTAACAACAAACGCTGTTGGCATCGGATCTTCACTGATCAAGCACGTATAGCAATAGTCTTTGGTACAATACAATGAACCAACGCCTTATCATAAACTCAACAATACCAATCTTGAAATGTTGGCTATGAGAACAGTACGATTTCACACCAGCAGGAAAAAGCGTCTCTGATAAAGTTTACTTCTAGAAGCTTACACATAAATGCGTAGACAACTGATTCTCACTAAACGCTTTGTGCAACTCAAAGCCCACCAGTACAGTCGGTCGTTAAAAGGCGCCTAAGTTAAAGTACGCATTAAATGTTTTATCATTTACAAAGGTAAAACGTAGTAATTGCAGCAGTAAGAAATATTATCAAACGTAATATATCAACGGTAACAAACGGAAGTTTTTGATGATAATGCATTCACATAAGAATCTCGATTTCTCATATTTTTCGACGTCGAGACAGGTCCATAGCCAGGAGGAGGCTAGGGTGGGAAATGCGGTTATTCAAGGAAGTGCATTCATTACCTTTTATTTTATTGAAGAGCATAAACAAATTTCTGTATCGGGAAATAGAATCCACATACAGCGAGACAAAACCGTATTGTATTTGATGAAGTTGTGTAGTTTTCATAATCGACTATCGATTGATAATTTTTAAAAGAAACAATACAGGTGTCGTTATTTTATGGTTATTATTTCACAAATGAAACATTATTAATTCACGTTTCTATATTCTTTACCCATCACATTCATTATGCTCCATGAAAAGTGCTGTACTCTTCAAGTTTTATAAAGACGGTGAGGACAAAAATGGTATTATTCTTTCCCATATTTAAAGTAAATAATAATAATAACAATTTACAATAAAATCATTATTATGCATCCAAAACTGTTGCTTCTTTCACTACGGAGTGCAGTTGCTGTGAAGATGCTTTTATAACCAAAACACTCGTGTGTACGAGCACGACTGGTTCTCGGAAGCATTGTTTCGAATCTAGAATATGGTTCGAGAGCAATTTCATACCTTTAAGAACTATAAACAATGTCATGGTAATTGTATAATTATAAACAATCAGTTGATGATTTATTAAAGAATAGCATATGAAATAGACTTTTTTGCGTGTTTTGATGGGAGATACTTGAAGCAACGATATTAAACTACAGAGCCCTTTAATTGAGTTGCGAGTTGTTGCGCCACTGTGATTATAGCTAGTATATCCCGTTCTTTCTCCTTTCCGCATTCAGGTGAGGTTGAATTTGTGCAACCAGTTTTTGTACTGCGACTTTACTCACTAAGATCTTCCAGAAATGTATCGAACGGTATTCCTTTCATGGTTCCAGTCTGTGTGTTCCCTGGGTCGTTTAATCGACGTTTATGGTTCCCAGTAGCAGCAAACTTAAACTCGAATGTATCTAGATGGATGTAAAATATCAAACAGTTACAACTATTAAAGAAAACAAAATATGTTGCTTTAATATTTGTCTATAGTTGTCAAATACAATATTTATAGAAATCTGACAAGGTAGTATTCACTGTCAATAAAACATGAAAGAGTTGAGAGTTCGTGTGTTGTGAATGACATTAATTTGCATTTGTTAAAAGTTCATTTCGAGTAAATTATAACACCCAGCTAAAGCGGAGAGATCATGTTGGAAATAATCACAATCTTTCAAGGAATTGATCGATACAATTTAAGCTACTCTGCGAACAACAGTTTGGTAGAATATCAAATAAAAGGAAAGATCATTCATAAATAATAGTGAGAGAGCAAGGAACCCAAATTCGATCCCTGCGGATCTCCCACAGAACTAAGTAATCTACATATGTTCACCCTTTGTGTACAATATTCTAAATAGGACGAGAAACGTCTAAAAAGTGTACGGTCTCTTACAAAGACTGTAGAATGCTATAAATAGTCATAGTAAAATAATACATTTAATATTGCTTCGTAAGAAATTGTTCAACTGTTCACTAAACCAGTTCCTTTCGAGATAACGTTATTTTAGATATCGGTGCAGAAAAGAACAGTAAAACTAAAAAAGTATAAAAGTTTGATTTCATGATAGCTCACATCTATGTCATGACGCTAGTTGGAAAAGTAAAGAAGTAAAAAACAAACAAACAAAATATTAATAGAACGTAACAAGGGTCCCACGAGGCTTTTTTTTTCGCTTGTGTCTACTGAAAAGTAACGAACGGATCTGAAAACCGCAAAGCTCTTCTCCAAGTAATGTATAAAGGATTAGTAGAAGTAGTCATGCTGGGAGCTAGAGATAGGAGAAATGAAAAATCAGAAAAGAAGAGAAGGAATACAGAGAAAATCAAACAGGAAGCAAGAAACATCACCATATGATTTGACAATGTGAAAGTCGCAAGAATTTTTTCTTAAGCCGGGGCACATGGTAAGAAGTTTTAATCCTGAAAAAGCCACATGGTACACGATTTGCACATCTCTATCAAATTTTACAATGTTGATTATGTTTATCATGAAGCTACTTTTCGATCAAAATTAAAGAAAAATAAACAAACAGATTTTCCTAAATTTGAAGAATAAACCAAAGAAATTGGGAATGCACACGTTCTCACAAATACATGGATTAATAAATATGATAGTCCAATATTCTCGGGAAATGTTTGAACACGTAAACATATTTTTAAGCAGAAAAGATTGGCAGAATGCGGTCTCAATTTGCAATATTAACATTACTTCCATGTGCAGCAGACCAATTATGGGCCTCGTGAATAGAATTTGAATTAATTTATAGCCTTGACTATTTATAGACAACTTGATTAAGGCCGGCATAGATGTGAGGAGAAGATGTTGGAAGGAAGTCCGTTAGGGCCCAGTTTGACGGTACCATCACGGTATTTGATTGGTGTGGACGACGGAAAACCGTGGAAGAACCTCCGTCAGGGAAGGGCCGCCGCTGGGATCTCTCTCAGGATCTTACCAATAGCCAAGCCAATCCTCTACGGCTGTTCGGAGTGAGCTTTGTGGCGTACTGTAATGATGTTAACGGGTGATTTTTATAATCCTTATAGAATCATTTGATCGAAGATGCCTAGCGGCGGAAGATGGCTACAGGAGCGTAATTCCATAACTATGACCTAGATGGATTTTTGGTGTGAGTAAATCTAGTCAGTATGTTCTTTAAGTGGCTGTAGTAAAAGTTGGGTAATCTGTCACGTACAGACGAAGCAAGTCTTTTAAAATCAAAATACCTCTTCTTTTGTACCTTAAAATAATTTCCTCCAAAAGAATTTTGTAGTCAATAAACAGTTTCGGATCTGGTCAAACTCATGAGAGGAGCAAATGCACTTAAGTTGGGTAATTTTGAATCATAGGTACTTGCTTAGACAGCACCACAAATAAGTCATGTGTGTGGTGGGAAACAGGTGAACTGGCGTCTTACCCCGAAGGTTGGGGAAAGATCCCCACTACCTAGATGCATTCCGTTAAAAAACTGTTTTCACTGTTTTCTGGTTAGACTCTCATTTCTTTGAACTGTTATTCTTGAATAGAATGTAGTCATACAAGGACATTTCTAATTAGTCGTCTACATACGAGTTCAATAGAATTTAAATGCCATTTATTGTATTCGGGCAATTATGGCTGAGTCCAGAATAGCAGTGCAGTGAGGATATAGAAAACAAGTTCACCAGCGTCTATTTTTGAAACACCATCCCAGCATTAGCCTTGTGTTATTGAGGAAAACCTGGATAAACCTCAGTCAGGATGACCACCGTGGGGATCGAATCCAGGACCTATCGAGTCCGAAGCCAACGCTCTACTAACTATGCTACGTCTGTTCAGTGTATGTTTAATAGAATGTATGTCATATGTTAAATAACTATTTTTTTTATTTCACACAAAACATAAAGTTATTGCTGCATTAAATTTATGTATCGTTCATGATTATGGTCTTATATCTTAATTATAATGTATAAGGCATCTTTCTCACGAAATGAGTGGACATTTTACACTGATCTGTGGGGTAGGATGCATACTTTGATAGCTCAGTTTAAAGATCCATATATCCATTGTAAATACATGTAGCTTCATGTACTTCTGTCAGTAAGAGCATGAAAGTTCAATATACATTTATGCAAAGCTTTCTTTAATTACTTCACAATGGCTCCTAGACCAATATTTGTGGCATCTTCCCTCAATCAACTATACCTACAATTGTGTTTAGAATCCAATCGACGGAATCAATCTTTTTATTTTAACGACACGCAATAGTAGCTGTAATACAAGGTAACTTTCAGTTGTAATATAATAATTTGTATTTAGATTTTACGTTATTATTGCGTAGCACTTTCATCGTATGTGTACAGTTATGCACATGTAATCAGTTTTACATGTTAGAAGCTCAAATTTCGTGTGCTACTATACTTTAACATCTTCTAAATTTTAACCATTTTCAAAATCATTGACGTGGTTTATGCCAAAATGTAAAGATAGTGATCACATTTGTGTTTGTTCACATTCTGTTATAGCTCTTGGTTCATTGATCAGTTCTGAATACTAATTATTGACCCTATAAATCTCACTGAGTTCTCAATTAAACCGTATGTTGCTAATGTATATGGCCTTTTCTTGGTTATGTGTCCCTACGTACGTTTGACACCATTCCTCCTTTTCCACAAACTCTCAACCTGCTTTGGCAATAAAACTACAAAATAGGTTATTTACCCAATGCAAAAATCATAAAAAAAACAGGTAATACTCTTGGATGGCCAGTATTATTCTAGGAAGAAAGTCTACGAACTCACCCTTGTGTAATGCATCCCGACTTCCATAGGGACACCCTAAGAAACTTTGTGGCCCTTGCCTTATGCTTCTAGTCTAGATATAATTGTGACGTAGGAAATGGTTGAGAAATAGTTGCCAGCCCAGGCCCTTGGATATTGCTCTGACTCACTTCCCATCGCCAAAATCCTGGCATCCGTAACCTGGAAGATGAGGCAGGAGTAGGAATACTTTTCTTCATCATTATTTTATTGGGATCCATTTCTCGACCATATCATAGCCAATTCCGGCTGAAGACTCCCCCAGGACGGCGAACAGGATAGATAACTTTGACAAGTATGAAGATGCAAATGTAGGAAAACCTGAACAATCTGGGGCACGGTGAATGCCGCAACCTTTGAATACGTCTTTACTGGCAGAATCGACAGCTAAGGGTGTATTCATTCACATCCACTTCAGTTCAGTGGCTTACCCAAGCTACAGCCATAGGCCACTGCACTGGCTCCCCCAACAGAACTGCTTGGATTCAGTCGTTTAGCGTTGTTACTGTAGTGGCTCAGTTTCAATGCCCCGTATATTGCTAAAGGTCCCGTATCTGCACAAAGAGCGGAAAAATTAAATACAAAAAAAAAAAAAAACAGAAGAGAGAAATCAGTGGGAAAATATAATGTGCCTTTGTTCTTTTAAAACGACCTAACTGAAGTGATTCTCAATAAAGAAAAGTGCCGAAATGTGAAATTAACTCTCAATATAAGAAGAAAAATAGGAAAGCTTACGCAAAGTTTTCGAACTAGCACAAAGCTGAAGGGAAAGGAAAAGATTTATCAAGCACGCTCAGCGAATCTGCTTCATCCAAATACACAACATTAAGCGAGAAGGTACCAAAGGTGAAAGTGAGTTACATTGAACCCCGATTAGAAACTAGTGCAAGTTCACATTTTGACCACCACTACACTTAATAGGTCAAGGATTTGCTTGTTTACAAGATTAACAAGTACGATTGGGGTAATACATAAGGCAATTATTCTTAATCTTACTCTATGACTTATGGAATTCGAAAGTTCATCGCCACAGTAACAAACGTTCTCCATAGGATTATATCCTGAGCAAGATCAAGCCAGTTATCATCACAAACACATACTCCTAGAAGATCCCTTCTAATAGTATACTCCAAACGTCGTCTCGGTATTCTCAAAGGTCTATTTCCCTCCGGGTTACCTACCAGAATGGAATATAATCTTAGTTTCTCCCCCATCTGAGCTACATGACCTGCCAACCATAGTCGTCGCGATTTAATTATTCTCACAACCTTGGGTGAGCCGTACAATCCGTGAAGTTCTTCATTATTCAATTCCAGCAAACCAGACGACGTCGCTCCGACGTCGGCATTTGGTCGGCGAAGGCGGGGCCGACGTCGGCGGGTGGGTTTTAGGTGGGGTTACGTCTCTATGCAGACTCCGACGGAGCCTGGAAGATGGCTCGATGACAGCGACGGCAGCCCCGAAAATGGTCCGACGACCAAACGTCACTTATCGATCGCCCCGACCTTCCCCCGACTACTAGTTGGTCGGGCCGCCATCGGGGTCGGTTTGGCTTGCTTAAATGTTCTTTATTCTTCAGTCATTTCGTCCCGTTTCGGCTTGTATATCTTTCTCAAAACTATTTACAAACACTCGTAATTTATGTTCAGCTGCTAGGGTCGTACTCCAACTCTCGCAAACGTTAAGTATTACCGTAAGAATAACCGTTCTGTATACTTTCAATTAAAACTTTCTTGATGTAATACGCGAGGTTAGGATTTATGGACTGAGTAGAAACATGCATTGCCCGATTTCTAAGCGACTTTTCATTTCTCCCGTGCCCTCGTTTTTGTGTGTTACATATACTCTTAAGTATTTAAATTTGTTTACTTTTTCTACACTCTCATTCTTAATTGGTATGTATCTATTTCCTCCATTCTCGGTGTTTCCGCTTGTTATCATGTATTTTGTTTCCTCTATGTTTACCTGTAGACCTATCTCATCGCACACTTCTACTAAGACATCGATGTTACTTTGTAGTGCACCTGTATCGTCTCTTATTAAATCTACATCATCCACATATACAAACAGTTGATTCATGGCATTCAATGTTAGCCCCTTTTTGTCCTCTTTTTTAGAATCGCATATCCTAACGCAAAGTTAGTTAAGTAATGGTGACAAGGCATCACCTTGTTTCTATCCGTTGCGAATCTCTAAACTATCTGACATGTCATTACCCAGCCGTACTCTGCTTATGGGGTTGCTGAGTCACATACTCACCAGTTGAACAAGATTTTTTGGAATTCCAAATTGTACCAGGATATTGTATAGTTTTTTACTATACCTCGTTGGAAACCTAATAAAGCACAAATTCCAACGAGGTAGGCTTTGTGCCCCCCCATGCTCAACCAGTAGAAGAAGAAGAAGAAGAAGAAGAAGAAGAAGAAGAAAATAAAAAATGGAAAATATACATTTTTTTTTATTTGTAGGAGGCTGTTATTTGCTGTACGCAAGAAAAATAATTCTCACATATACGCCAGGTATTGGGAAAAATTATATAAAAAATGAAGAGCGTAGGTGCAACAGCAAGCGAGAAAAAAATTCGGAACAAAGTACCTTTTATGGTCACCCTGACATTTTGTTTTGATAGACTATCGCATACCCTTATTTATAGCATCGCCCCTAATTGTCACAGGGATATGAACTATATTTGGTTGGAAAGCTTATGAAACACAGATTCCAACGAGGTAACTTTTGTGCTCAACCCGTAAAAGAAGACGAAGAAGAGAATCAAAAAACATGATTCTTTGACTTTTATGGGACTGGCAACACTGTTATTTGTCGTAACCCCCCATTTACCCCTCGCAATCCCAATGGCCATATACAGGGTATCACTAGTTAGTATTCATGTATCTCTATTGATACAATTTTTTATGCTTGTAGCTCCTTTGGGGGGGGGTCCCCCATATGCTGAGGGGGAGGGGAAACTAAAACACCAAACTTTGCTCCCATGCTCCTCCGCCGCGGGACCTCCGACATGGTTGAAATGCACATAATTGAAAAGCTTGATTCTTCCTAAGGAGATTGACACCTAAATCATTCCTTTAGGTTAATTAGGAGCTGAGCTACTGAGGTTTAAAATGCTAGCTCAGCCTTTAAGCCGTTCGGCGTCTAAAGAATAAACATATTATTATGGATAAAAGCAATCTGAAATACTGGATACAAAATACTTCGAATACTACATTAAAATATCTAACTATTATTATTTAAAAGTTTAAAACAATTGCAAGTGCTATAGAGCTAATAGCTAATTTAAGTGATTTCTACAGTGAATTGTTTCCTTAATAACCAAATATTATCCATCGTTATTGACTTGGTGGATTAGTCGTTTTTTGCTCCCAGCGCTTCAATTTTTCTTGTATATTTTCCCCAGTTCCCACATCAAGAAATACAGCTACAGATATACCTACTAACACAAGTACGTACAAACATACAGAGAGAGAGAGAGAGATGTTGGGAGAGGAGAAAAAAAACAATAATTCATTTCTGTTTATACAATGTATGACCTGAGTATGTCCAGGGTCATATTCTCCAAGGGTAAATATAGCCGTTGATAGAAACAAACTTTTGTGTTCCGCCGGAGTTCATTTGCATTTGATTTGAATTCAGGTGTTTATTTTGCAGCTACATTCCTTCCGTCTCTCTGTTTTTCTCGTCTTGTGTTATGAGTTTCAGTCCTCACAATAGTGTTTTTGACGGGATTTGTTGCCTTTATGATCTATTGCGTATAATATTTGTAAGGGTAAGTCAATAAAATTCATTTTCTACGAAATGGTTTCATTTACGTACAAGTAACAACGCACCATGAACTCGTATGCAAATTTCCTTTCAATGAATAGCATATTTTAGTCCGCAAGATTATCTAAATTTCTTGTGTGTGCAATTGTTAGTTTACTGGTTTAAAAAATACTTGAAATTTATACGTCATTGCAATAGCTGCATCATATCAATTTCTTTGGTATCAATCGAATCTATATCTTAAACTACTATGCCAAAGCTATGATTAAGCTGTTATTATACAAACTCCACGCTTATCGTAACGGATCAAGTAAAATCAAACAAATTAAAATTTATTGAGATTTTCGTTATTGCTTTCCGTTTCGTTCGCTTATATTTCGTTACGCTTAAGGTTCTATTCTTAAAAATTTAGGTAAATATATGACATTAGAAATTACTCTACACCACAGTAAAAATTAAATATCCGTCTTGGATGGATATCACTTCGCTTTCTCGATAGTATAGCTATTTGTTTTTCTGTCTTTACTCTTAAATGTGGGTCTAATGTAAACGATTTTCATCTATAGAACGACAAACTGAACATAATTTCAAAGTATAAACATCCTATTTTTCAAAGCTTAATGTCTGAGGAACACCAGTTGAAACTTTGTTGAAAGAGTATGTGATACTTCATTGAACTAATTTAAACTGCATATTATGACTATTTATCACTAAAATTGAGTATTAGCTTAACAATTCATGAAAAAACTTTTCTTTAGTGAAGGTTTAAATCCTTGAGCCATTAATAGGAGCCCAGTTCCGAAAACCTTACCGGCTGGTGGTTGATTTCTCGCTACCTCTCGTCCTTTCCAAAACTGTACACAACATTCATATATACAAAATTTCAGTTTTCTTCATCTTTCTTTCACCAGAAATTTGATAATACATCAAAGTTGCACAGAGACAGATACACTATTATCCGCCAAATTTATTCACATTTCTGCGCATGCGCAATCTACATCCAGTGACAGTTTCATCGTGTTTCATTTACTTCGTCCTTTTTTAGCAAAAAAGTCTCGGTCAACGTTGAACGACCCTTGTCAATAATTCTGGGAGGTCACCCTGTGAGGGGTATCACCCTCAAATTTTCGAGAGCATCGCCCGCAACTTTAAAATGTTCACGGTAGAAAATCGATAGAAACTGCACACAACTCCAGTTACACCCTCCCAATTTCTCACTTTACCCCCCCCCCCAAACAAAATCCTGGCGGAATTCTTGACTCTTGTAAATCCAATACTAATGTTTGTGTTGCTGATCAATATTTATTGTATAACTAAATGACATATTCACAAAACTTGGTCAAGAAATTGACCAACAGTCACTGATGGTCAATATTCGACCTGAGAAATATTTACACTTCTCCTAAATGGGAGTTTATTTTTTCAAGGTTTAAATTTCAAGAAAAGCATTGATGCACAATAATCGATGACTTGGGCAAGCTTTTAGAGGTTTAGATTTCACCCTCTACTCAGAAAACAAAGGACCTAGAAAATTAGCCGTGGTAAATAAATTTCGAAAGGATAGAAGACGAAAAAACAGTACGTTTTATGTTTTTCTAAACCTTTTTCGTGTATGTAGTGCAAATACTCTCTTGTTTCTATTGTTTTTGCGTGTATACCGAGTGCTCTATGTATACAGTTATCCGAGCTAGTATGGTAAGCCACTGTTGAATATGCGGGTTCAGTTACATGGCTTTATTTCGTGAGCTTCTCGGCTTTTCGTTCCTAAATCTCTTCACCCGTTTGGAATATATCACGTTACAGAATCATTTCATGGTTGTGGATGTTTTCAGCAAGTAAGGATGTATTTTTGAAGGTATTTTGCTTAACTTGATCCTGAGTTTTATTTTCACAGTGAGCAACAAAATATTATTTTTGTGCTCAACCCTGACTTTCATCTGGCCTCAAACGACGATCGCAGATTGGGCAGAGTTCTACTTATGAAAGTAGCAAAGGTTTCAAGATTAATGGGAAAAACCTTTAGATCGTGAAACAAAACTGACTAAAAATTCGGAAAGGGATTACTTAAAATAATATGTTAACTGAGTGCAGCCCAGAATCAAACATAAAGTCGTCAGCATCAATTTCGATCATACAAACGGAGCAATGAATAGTCGAAATTGATAATTGAAATATGTGGATACCATTTTTTTTTTTTTTAAGAAAGTGGATATCCGAAGAAACGATAATTAGGTATTTCTTTAAAAAACCTCTTTCCGATCCTTTTTTATTTTCAGTTTTTGCGATTCTTGTTCAAAGTTACGTATTTGGTGTTTCTATTCAATGTCTGTTTTTTTTTTTTTGTGTGCTTCTGTTTATAGTCTAGTTTGCTGATTTTCTTTAATCTATAGAGCAGTGGTTTTCAACTGCCCGTCTGCAAGACTATTATACTGATCCTTGCAAAATAATTCATTTAATTATTTAACATTAATTTTGTAGATTTCGTTCAATATTGAGTTTAAAGTTTACATTTCCTTCCCAAAACAACTGGAATATGAATATGTGTTGGTATCTTTTGAACGTCAAATAAACCTCTGACTTTCTGGAATCTTCCCGGTCCGTCTCGTTTTCCCCATATAATCTTCCCGGTCCGTGACTAGCAAACCCTTGAGAAACACTGCTATTTATAATGTGTGGTGATTTTATTTATACTCCAGCGATGATGTTCCTTTTTAATCCCTTGGTTATTAATTATTTATTACTTTAATCAAACCCTTAACATGCATTATATTATTATGGAGATTTGTGGAAAATAATAAGGCATTGATTTTACTGTTGGAGCCGGAAAGATTGAAATACATTGAAGCGCTAAAACTAACACATTTTGTTGGTTTCACTGATTTGCGAGTTTCGGTGAGAAGGCAAAGCGATTTTTCTCTTCTTATGATTATACAGTAAGGGTGTACTTCAAGTTACCGGTGACTTCAATCCTTTTCAGGTTATGTAGGATCCCCGTGTATCATATATATATAATATGCAAAGTTTCTATATTTTGTCAGACACCGGGAGCTCTATCGGTCTATGCGACTTGTTGTGGAGTATAACGTACACGTTGCGTAATCGTAGAGTTAATTGTAATACCGTAATGGCTGCGGCATTCTTGGCAAGATGGAATACCTCCTGGTGAACCAAGTAAAAATGAGTCTCAATGGAAGAGGCAATGATTTGTTGTTGTTTTTTTAATTAAACATTCCAAAAGTAATTTTGTGTAATATCTGTAGGTACGGAATATAATATGTCTCTGGGTACTTGCTAAATTTTTCGACGTCAAAGACTACCTTTCATTGCATGTATCATAGGTGATACAATTGATACATAGAGACTCAATTATTACTTATGTACGTGCCTTTTTATCAAGTGAAATACAGGATTTTACGGGATACAAAGTACTATATCTCGTAATGACAGGGAGGCAGGTTGGTGAAGCCACAGTACTTGGTTACGCTACCGACCTCTGAAAGCAACAATAGTGTGTTGCAACAAAACTTTTCCTTTTGATAACACAGACTGTTCCCTTTACAATAAGGGAAGCTTTCCGTCAAAAAGTAACATTTCAAGGTGAACTTTGATTGAGCAAAATCAAACATGCCACTAGCATCCCTAGAATATAATTGCAAACACACATAGTTACAAGACAATTATATACAGAAATGGCAGGGAGATAATATGCTTATTGCTCCTTGTGAATTGAAAATGAATTAAAACCAAGGTTTGAATATGCAAATGCTGAAGATATTGTCCTGAATCCGAATTTAGTTCGTGTACCAAACTTCATTATTCACAAGCTCAAAATTAACTATCGGTGTACGTACTCAAAAGAAAGTTCAGGTTAAAAAATTATTAAGCACGAGGTCACTCAGGAACACACGGCATAGTTGATGTTGCTGAAATTCGGGCAAACAATGAAGTGAATTTCCCCGCCACTTGACACTCTTTCTTACATCTTTCGCTAAGGTCGCTCTTAGGCTCCCAAGTCTCCAGGCATGCTGCCTAGATTATCCGGAAGTCTATCCTGGTTTCCTTCCCAAGGACCACCATAATCTTGCTGCTCTTCATTGATACTTATGTAGACTATACCGATTAGCTGCCTATGCTTTTTGAACAGTTTAGCGAGCATTTTGTCTTTAAATTATCATGATGTTCTTGTGCAATTTGATCATAACAAAATCATATTTTAATTCTAAAACGTTTAATTACATCCGTCTTCCGCGATTTTCACTCCAATTGAAAATTTCTATTACACATGATAATATTACATTTCTTGCTTGCTGTTAAATATTTTTATACGAGGGTGAGTAAAATGAAATGTTTAATATTTTTTCTCGTTCAGTTTATTTAAAGATGAAAGAGATAAAATTACTTTCCTACGCAGTTCCCTGACGTGCAATCCAAGTGTTCCAGTGCTTGGAAAGCGCATGGACACTTCGAGAAAACCCTCTTGGACCTTGTGAGTAGCCATTCATAAACTTCCTGCACCAACTCCTCGTTGAACGTGAGATACTTACTCCTCAGAACCCCTTGAGAAAACCAAAGACATGGAAATCACTTGTGTTTAGGTATGAAGAGTAGGACGGATAGCAAGACACTCAAAATTAAGATCTTTCATTGTCGACGCCGTGGTACGGGCCTTATGAGGGCGAGCATTTTCTTGTAGTAATAAAATACACTCACTGAGAAGTCTACATCATTTTGACCTTATTGCAGGACGGAGGTGATTTCTGTGAAGATCTGTTGATGTTTTCACCCCTGTGCATTGTAAGAACATTTTGTAGTTTCGTTAAACTTTTATCCCACCCAATATATTCTAGTAATTTTTTTGTTGTTTTTAGTAATTTTGATTTATATTTGTGTACAGTGTTTAGTTGGAGTAAGAGTGAGAAACTTTGTATGACAGAGCCGCCTCCCGGCTGAAATTCTAACTAAGAAATGTTCGTGAAATGTGAGAGAGCCCCGTGTCGTTATAATTACCTGTGAGGCAATAGGGGCAAGGTGTGTGAAATTAGCTCCTTGTTATATTGATTTAGTATAGAGATCGTAGTGTTACATATATGAAGGCTACAGTATTAATTGAATTCCTAATTACCACCCTTGTGGGACTTCCATATTTTCAATTTGCATCTACGAGTTTATTTGGAAGTATTTCGGATAATCGTAAGTTTTGCGAATGTATTGGTAAGTGTGATTTTTCAGATGATGTTTCAATTTCGTCAGATGAAGTAAATTCCTCAAGCGTGGGGAACAGTATCATTTCTGGAAAAATTTGTTGCGGAAGTAGTCTATGTACGTCGCGGAATGTTGTATATAAGTTTCCTGCAATTATATCGAGTTTGTCCGAGATTGCACGTAGATTGAATTTGAGTGTGCCGAGTTTTGTATCTACTCAATCTTGTGCCATCCTAGGTTATTTGTTGCGAATATTGGTTATAAGTTGTAGGGATTATCTTTCTAAGTTATGTACTTGCGATATCAGAAGGAATGATTCAGAAATTCCGATTTTCAGATTCGTGCGTGACCACGTGGAAAGGTTGGCCGGTAGCAGGGATCGTTCCCATTACCTTGTATCTTCGTTATTATTCGTCGGATTAAGTTCGAATTTGGTATTCTGGTATCCCGTCGTGTTTTATTACAGATCATATTACTGGAACACGGATTCCTTTCGTAGTAGAGTGAAAACCACAAGTTGGGGATATAGGAATTGAACAAGTAAAGTCTGTTTTTTTTTATGATTGGATATATTGAGTTTCGAGATATCAAGTCTGATTATTTGTGTGTCATATATAGATGTATATTTGTATATTTAGGGTGTATATTTACGAGTGTAATCCTTTCTAAGAATATTTCGATTCTTGAGTTATGTTGATCAGAACCTTTATTGGAACAGGTTCACAGAACTATTAATTCACATTATAAGTTTTATGCAAAATGAAATCTAGTTTTGTTTTTCAAATTCAATATCAACTCAATTACCTATCCCATAGTAGAGGCTTTAATTGTGGGGTCCCTTAGAGGATCCTCGCCTTTGTTTCAACTATTTTCGTTGGCCATACTTATTACTGTAGGATTCTGGATAACATCTGTAAGAGTAAATTTTTCTCTTTTCAGAAATATCTGGGATCTTATCGTGGTAGGGGTGGCTAGAAGGGAGTAGTTGTTACAGCGTGTAGTGCTTCAAAATGACAAGTTGATCATCCTAGAACACCGTCAACATAACCTTACTCTCTGAAGGTTGTGTCCGGATTTTATTTGAGGTTTTGAGTAAGAATTATAATGCTCCTCAAAGTTCACTTTCTTGTTTTCCGACTGCTGGTAGTGAACCCAGGTTTTATATCCGGTAACAATTCTTCCTAGAAAAGCAGCCCATCAGTTTTAATAACATCCTATAAATACCTTCCAGGTATCAATATGTCGTTCTTTCATTTCTGTTGTCAGCTGCGTACCACTCGCCTGGCCAAAACTTTATTAAACTGAAGACGATCGTAGAATATATTATAAACTATGACTGATATTCGCACATGCTGTAGCTGTACATTCATAGTGAGCCGGACGTGTGGCCGAGTGGTCTGCGGCGGTAATCCATCGGCTCTAAGGTCCCTAGTTTGAGCCCCGGCAGAGGCATGGCTGTGGATTTTACTATCTAAAGGCGAATCGTGACGGTCCAAAGTTACTAGACTGGTCCATATAAACATAAAGTTTACCAAAATTTACATTCATAGTGACGGGACTATTTTTCATCTCTATGGCCTCCACTACTAAATGGATCTCTGGCGTCACTATGAGGTGTGCCTAACTATGTCGGAAGTAAAGTCGTTACGAAACTACCTGATTCATTCGTATACTTAGAGCAGGGACAAATATGCATCATCATACTGTACTTTCATCTGCCATTATCTTCTTGTGTGCATGTTGACAGTAGAGACATCTTGCAACTACTGCAGTACCCTCGTTTAACATGCCAACTTCGTGTTGTCACTTGTCAGTTACGTGTGCCTCCTTTACATAATAAATTACTGGACAATCAAACAGTTCTTTTCTTATTGTTTGCCGGGCTTTTAAAGTTTTCTTTTAACTGATTCTCGTATAATCATAGCAAATAATTGGCGTTAGTTATTTAATTTTGGATTTAACTATAGTACTTAAAAAAATTAGAATGATACAATGTAACAGTTGATATGCATAACTTTGCATATATGGCAAATGGCCCACTGTCCACATGACTATTCCCAGAAATTACTTCAGTGCCAAAATGTCATGTTTATGTTCCTAACGTTGTCCTTAAAACATAGCCTCAAACTCTGTTCTCAGGAATTTAACTTCAGAGCATAACACACGTAACAGACGTGTGCTAACATTTTCCTAAGACACGAAATATTGCAGCCAGATGGGTACCGCGTGTCCTGACTAAGGTGTGAAAGTGGCACCAATGAGAATGTGTACGCTTGCACCTTGAACGTTACACGCAGGATGGTGTTGATTTTCTGCACCGCATTATTGCGAGTGACGAAACATGGGGGAGATCCTACGAACCAGAATTAAAACGCCAGCCCAGTGAATGGCGTACGCACGAGAAAAAAGGTCAAACAAGAACCAGCAAACGCGGTCATAATGATAATGTGCTATGACCACGAAGGCATTATCCTCTCACATCAAGTGCCACCAGGGGTTACCGTAAATGTTGCGTAATATGCCTCGTACCTGCATCACCATTTGCGACCAGCATTGCGTCGCAAAACCTCACATCTTCTGTAATTTGGACCACTTCTGTTTCACGACAACGCTAGATGTCATACTGCCCATGCGGTACAGACTCTCTTACGACGAAGGGGTTGGGAGGAACTGAAACACCCGTCATATTCTCCGGATATGAGCCCCTGCGATTTTGATTTGTTCTACAAAATAAAAGAACCACTTCGGAGACACTTCCGTGATATTCCTAGCATCGTTCGGCCTTAGGGCGCTCTCTCGAAACTATTTTATAAACGAGAAATTCTCAGTGGTATCCAACGTCCCCCAGATATCTGGAAATGTGTTCACGTGGCAGGTGGTGACTGCATCGAGGGAATGTAACCATGTTCACGTGAGTAACACATTTCATTTTCATTACGCAGATATGTTGTCACTTCGAAAATTCTTTATGCAATTTTACATAACATTAGCTAATAAGAGGACATTTAAGGAATTGACAATCTTCTGTCATATTATTTCTCTAAAGAAAGATTTACTGTAGAATTCTATTAGCTTAGTCATAAAATGATGGAACATATTCAGTTAAATATGCTGCATTTGCGTTCGTGTCTTTATATATATAT
>JAGDQP010006255.1:1194-39453 GCA_022664845.1 Lepisma saccharinum | reverse complement strand
AGAGAGAGAGAGAGAGAGAGAGAGAGAGAGAGAGAGAGAGAGAGAGAAGTCTTTCTTAATACATTGTATCGCGGATTCAGACAACCTTAACGTATTATTTAATGTTCAGCCAGAGTTGCCAACCATTTCCATTGCAAAGATAGTCCAACACACACTAAATTGGTAGTTGGATCATCCTTTGGTAGTTGGATCGTTTGGATTATTCCCTTCGAAACAGTAGACCTGGAAATTTCCTAAACTTCAATGTATAAATTATAAGTGGAGGTTAATTTTCACTTCCACTGCAGTATACAGTTCTAAGCCTTACATTAAGAGAAAAGAAAAACGTATATAAAAATTTAAAGTGGCTCTTATTTCGTCAATATAAGATTTGCAAAATGTATTGTTTGAAATGAAAAGAAAATGACTCAGCACGATTCACAGTGTGTGTTTCAATACCAAATAAATATTTTAATATTTAATCGAATCGTTTTTAAAGTTTCGTGGAAACAATTTATTTTGTTGAAAAAAATAGGAAAGAAGCAAAGACTTATTTGTCTTGTCTCTATATGCAGATGTGTGGTTTCTGGTAATATAATTATGTTGTTTGCTTGTAGCTGTAAGATGCTGAGATGATCTCAAAAACTATAGTAGATTGGTCTGGGCTCCCTTCTTAATTTCACTCGTGAAAGAAGCATAAATGTAATGTTTTTAAGGTGCATTAAAATTATAGTACATTTGGAACACATCATATATATTAAGATCGTACATCGTATTCAAACATAAGGTATATTTCTATCCGGATCATACAGGTTGACAACCCTGTGTTGAGGACATATCACCTGAACATATCGTTCACTGTCTGGGTCAATGCTGTACGATTTACACTCCAAACGGCAAACCATTTTTTATCTTCATGGATGGTTCTTTAAAAGATTTTCTATTGAAATATTTTATCGCTAACCTCTATTATACAAACCCAGTCTACTGTAAGTGCTTCTAGTCATATTCAGACAAGTACGTTTAGTCTGGTCCGTAATGTATAATTTAATGTTATAGTAGGGCAAAAGGAAAATAAGAACTCCTCTAATTGCTATGACGAAACAATGAAGTTTAAAATCGTACCAAATAATGCATTCATACATGCCAATATGAGGCACTCTGGGTTTCTGATGCATTTACTGATGAATGTGATTATGATGGTATTCATTGCAGCGTAAATAATTCTTAATTATTCCCATCAAAGCAGTGTACGTGTGCGTGGATGTGTGTGTTTGAGAGGCTATTTGTATTAATTTCTTTTGTCCTAACTCTTCTTTTTTCTATAATTACGTAACACTTCACTACAAATCAAATTAAATTTAAATGGACTCACATTTGCATGTTCATTAAGCTGTTTTTTTTTTTGTACATTTTTGTTTTTCCCTACTGATTGGCGCTTTTTGTGTTCCTAATTGTGTTTCAATCTTTACGTCGTTTTCAGCTAAAATATGGCTTTTTTTTAGATAGAGATGTATCAATGTGGACGTAATTATACGATTCAATTTCGTTCAGTGAAAATTTATTATTTTAGCATATTGTTCGGTTGAAAGTTAGTGAAACTACATCCCTGTCAAACGTACGTTTATTCGATACATAATTACATATAATAATAATAAATCACAGCCATATTTAATGCACTACTGGATGAGACTAGGAGATCCCCGGAGGGAGGAGATTGGTCTACTGCTCCCACGCTGACCAGGCGGGTTGGGAGATGAGAGCCTAAGCTCTCACTGTGATCGCCACTATATTTTATTCATAGCAGCACGATACTGAGTGGGCACTGTTCCAGACCTACACGCCTTGGAAAAATTCCTTGGTATCGAATCGAACCCGGGACCCCTCGACTATATATATAAGGAAGAGGTGGAAACCATCAGCATCAGGGAACGCTAGTTTAAAAGCCAAGCCATGCTGCCTGCCCCCTGACGGGATTATACGCAAGTTCTTAGTCAGTGGTCATAGTTTCTTAAGTTGCGATAGAGATTTCGCCATCATAGAGAAACGCAGAAAGATAACTTCCCCAAGACTTACACAAGATGGCTGAGTCAGTTAAATATGTTAATTAATTTCATGTAACTCCAAAGATTTCCAATGATTTCTATTATCTTAAGGAAACTGCTAATACATTGTTGATCTTGAAGAATTACAACATTTCCAAATATACAAAGCTCAAATCTTGTCATACGAGCCCATTGCAAAGTAGCTATTAAAATCACTTACAATGACAGACAGTGGCGTCATTTCAGTTTTTAGGAAAGACTTTATATGATATATTGCTTGGCGCATCCCAACTATTTCCAAGCGTTGAGTTTACTTCATACTCTGCATATACGCAATCAGTGATTCCACCAGAGACTCCCCTTGTGGGAGGTGACATTCCCCAAATCCTCGAGAGCACACCTAACTTTAAAAAATTACTGTCAAAAATCGGCAGGAAACGTGCTAAACTCCTGCCCATTTTGACTATACACCCCCAAACTGAAAATGCTGGCGGAATCCCTGTACTCAATTGACATCTTCGCTGTTAATATGATATAAATAAAAACAAGTAACACTCGTATCTGATAATAAAATAAGGAAACTTTAATTGTTAACTTTTTGTAAAGTGTTATTTACAGCAGATGAAAAACTCGAATGTATCTTGGCTTCATTTAAGCACTCATTAACAAGCTAGTAATTGGCTATTTATTGTTATCTTGACACTGGTAAATTATTTCACTGCCCATCACCACTGCTTCTAACGAACAAACTTTTCTGTCCTAAAAGGACTGAAAAATTATTTTCGTTCGTTCATCAATTTCCGATGATCGACTCTCCTCATTGATGATTTGGCTGCGGAGCGGAAAGAGGTTTAGAACATTTATTCTCACGATCTTATTAATGATTGCTAAAATGATGCCAAGATACAGATATCTAAATTATTCAAAATCAATGAATCCAATATCTTCAAATTTAATTTACCTCCAATTTTCATTTAAGTACTTATAGAGTCCCATGTACAAACTTTTTTATTAGTGTTTTTCAATCTCTTTATTACAAACTCTTCACCTTCAAAATAATAGGTAGGGTTTAGTTCTGCAGTCAGGCGAGTTCAAATATAATTCTCATGTGCACAATTTCACTTGCTAAAAATGAATTATGTTGAATACACCGCTTGTTTGGGAAAGTCATTTAAAGGTAGCCATTTCACTCAAAAGCTGTTGATTTTTATGAGATTTAATTTGAATTAACAAGCAAACCAATTGGTCTCCACCTGCATGTGACACACACCTTGTTGAAAATTATTTGTTTGGAGTTGTATGTATGTACGTGTGTCTGTTTCGACAAGGGACTACCAATAATGCACAACTAACAATGAGTTTGGTTTTAACGTATGCTAACTTCAGGTTATTATCTATCCGCAACCAGTAAAATTTACGCTGTGCAGTTTCTAAACGAAATATTGACGTAAGCGTGTTATTCTGTTGAATCTCTAAATGTAAGTATGTGATATTTTAATTACCGTGTATTGGAAAAGAGCAGCATAGTGTTTCAAACCACAATAATATATAGAGAGTTACAGCGCTTAAAGATCAGCATGTTTTGTCCTCTCTTGACCGACACTTTACGTAGATACACCCATTTGATTGCTATTTTTTAAAGTCATATTTCATCAATTGTGAAAGACAAGTTTATGTTTCATGCAAATTTCAAATCAGAAATTTCAAATTTGATAATCAAATTTTGGTAAAAACCCTTGGTTTGAAAGATATAGCTTTAGGTTTACAAAACAAATAACAGTTTTTGAACTGTTGTTAACCTTGCGACATAATGTCGTGAATGTCTCTAAGGAACACCAGATACAGATAAGAGACTTATACTATTAGAAAGACTAGAAGATAATAGAAGCAGTGGGATCATGGTGGGAACTTCATCTCCAAAGCATTTTATTGTATTTTCCAATTTATACAGTATATAATGGTATAGACATCGCGACGTAATACCATGAATATCTCACGAGGGACACCAGATACAGATACGCACATAAAAAAAATTATTACCAAAAGAATTATTAGAATAGGGCCTAAACAAATCTTTGTTTTCTCTCAACAAAAGCAGATTAAATTGGGAGCACTTAAAATATGATAGTACTGCTGAAACCAGGAACGGGGTTGAAAGACTGATGATATAGTATGTCATTTTAAACGTCTTGACAAGACAAACTCAAAAGAATGCAGATTTCGGCAGGAACACAGAAAGGACGAAATTGAAAACAGAGTGAGAGTGATCGCATGTATAATTATGTTGGAAACACCTCGACTTGACAAACTTAAAAAGTGCTGATTTCGACAACTTTCGGAAACAATACGGAAGGGCCGAAATTTTAAACAAGGTGAAAGCGTGATCGCACATTTATGTTATATAGGGGAATTCAGTTTAATATGAGCAGCACGAAACTTACACCCCCCATATCTTCTACGTGCATTGCGCAAGAGCGGAACAATGAAGTTGGTATCATTATTTGGAGCTTCACGGTTGGCGAGAGTGGAGCCCAAGCTAGTGTGCTGCTATTGTTGTGTATTAAAGGAGAAGTTTATAGATACGTAGAATTAAAATAATCCCTTTCGGCAGGCCTACAGGATGAGGTAGATCTCGAAGTTTCTTTTTTCATTATTATTTTCAAAAATTCAAATCTCGCCTTATATGAGCGCTATCGAGAAACTAGTTATTGATTTATAGATTAATCATCAATAGCTTTTTCCCCACAAGACGTGATTTTAAAAATTTCGAATTTCCAAGCCCACTCGTAAGCCCACAACCCCTGAATCGTTGGTGTCACCGTAAACTTCAAAGGGAGTACAATAATTTATGCAGACAAAGTTTCCCTATAAGCTGATATATATATACATATATATATATTCAAAATTTCAACCCCCTCCCAAACCATTCCTCAAACGCCAACGTCACTAGATAGCATTCAAATAAGGAAAATCAGACGCGAATGGATACAAATTATACTAAAAATTAAGAAGTTTTAATTTCAACTTTCTTTTTTTACGTTTAGACAATTTCAGCTGACTTCGGTAAAAATATGTGCGTTCATCTTTTATGTAAGAAGAAAGGTAAACTCAAACATTTTTATTACATTTCAATGTCACTTGCATTCCCTTGCAATGCTACCAGGTGTATGCATAAGTTTTTGCCGGGTTTTGTGGTAAAGAAAACACGCAATTTTCAAGGGAAATTAATTTTGTTTTATTCAAAATATTAGCCATCGGCTTCTACACATTTCGCCCATCTTTCAGGTAACTGATGCATACCATGCCAGAAAAACTGCTTGTCTTTTGCGGCAAACCATTCGTCTAACCATTTTCCAACGTCTTCGAAATTGCTGAAGTGCTGCTCTGCGAACGCGTGCCCCATTGGTGCGAAGAGGTGATAGTCAAATGGCGCCAGGTCTGGGGAGTACGGCGGGTGCGGAAGGATGTCCCATTCAAGTGATTTCAAGGTGTCTTTCACTGGTTTTTCTGTGTAAGACGGCGCATTGTCGTGTAACACAATCACTTTGCCATGTCTTCGGGCCCATTCCGGTCTTCTTTCGATCAATGCGTGATTTAAATTAATCATTTGTTGGCGATAGCGTTGTGCATGAACGGTTTCACCGGGCTTCAAGAGTTCATAATACACAATACCGCTCTGGTCCCACCAGACACAAAGCATGGTCTTCTTGCCGAAGTGATTTGGCCTTGGTGTTGAAGGACCGGCTTCGCCAGGTGAAAGCCACGATTATTTCTGCTTCGGGTTTTCAAAATAAATCCAATTTTCGTCACCCCCCACAATTGGATACAAAAAGGATTTTCTTTCGTGGCGTTGAAGCAGCATTTCACAAGTAACTTTGCGATTTTCCATTTGACGTTCATTCAAATCGTGTGGGACCCATTTACCCAGTTTATTGATCTTCCCCATTGCTCGTAAACGTCTGCTGATTTTTTCTTGTGATACATTTAATGCTTTTGCCAATTGCTGTTGAGTTTGAGTTGGGTCATCCTCCAAAACACCTGCAATTGCTCGTTTTTACACTTTTGTGGTCTACCAGAGCGCGCACTGTCTTCCACATTGAAATCACCACTTTTAAATTGTCGAAACCATGTCTTACATGTCGTACACTCGGCCCGATGGAGCGTGTTTACCATATGTTTCTACCAGCACACGATGACTTTCAACAGCCTTTTTCTTTTGATTAAATAAGAAAATCAATGCGAGCCGCAAATGTTCTTTTTCAGGCACAAACTTGGACATGATCACTGAACGATAAAACAAAGACGCTAGTGTTCGCCGAACTCAACTTGTGTGTGTTTGTAGATTAATGTCAGACGAACAAACTGACGTATGTGTCAAATGAATACGCTGCGTACTTTTCGCTGGCGCCATCTCTTAGGTAAACCGGAAACTACTTATGCATACACCTGGTATAATACGTAGTTGTGAATTGAATATCATCACTCTTACGGCGAAAGGGCGTAACTGAAGTTAGATAACTTTTATTCAGATTGTAAGGTTAAAAGATCTTTTATCTGTAAAAATTAGAAAACGTATGTTACGCTGTTCAATTTCGATCTTACACCTACGGTTGCCAACCAGCTGAAATTTCACCGGTAAGGTTGGAAATTTTGCCACCTTTCTGATTAAAACCGATTGGCCGATACATATCTTTTACCGGCCTTACACATGACCGGTATATTATTTATGATAATGTTTAGAGCGGAGACAAAAATCAGATATGGAATCCGGATTTTCACTTCGTAATCGCCAGTCACTGTTTTCCAAGTCTATTTGTCTGTTCTTCCTTGTTACGTGTTATTTTTATTTCTGCTCAGTTTATGCCAATTTGTTTTACATTTCTATGAGGTACTGGTACATGCTATGGCTCTAGTTAATTTGCTTGTGTAAACTGGAATTGTGGTTTACTTGTTTATTATTACTATTATTAATAATAATAAAAATAGGCCTATATCATTGTAATCAATTGGTTACGTCCATTCTTGGTTTATTAAAATTAAGGAATGTGTTCTAGTTTTTTTGTTTTTTTTGTAGGGAGTGTTTCTATGTATTGTTCATCAGTTTTAGTTTTTGATTAAGTCTTTTTCATGTACAAGGAGTTTCCTTCTAATCACGGATTTAATTAGATCGGTGGGAGGGCTCTAAATTTTGTTTCTAACAAGTGCATCCCATCCCAGCATTATTAACAGATGTTTTGTGTGCATAGTATAATATGTAGAAACACAAGATCCATGGCGTGCGATACAAGTCGTGGGTGGGCCCCAGCCTTCCCCCCTTAGAAAACCCGTGGGTTGGCTCGGCCCTCCAGAGCCCTTTGTGAATTTCATCCCTACTTCTAATCCCTTGTGCCTTTTTCAAGGCAGTTTACATGCCCCTGTGGTTTATGCAACCACCTCACCTCATAGCTAGTTATCAATGGAGGTTCCGGTTATTTTATTTCCCCTAGTTGGCAACCCTACTTGGACCTCATTTTTCTGTTCTTCTTTCAACCATACCAATTCCATTCTTTAGGTTCATCTTCTTGTTTCTCTTTGAACTAAATTAATTCCTTACTTTGATTTCATCTATTTCGTTTTCTATTTAATTATATCAAATGTATCCTTCATCTTCCATTTTCCTACTTTACCTTTTCAGTTTCATTCTTCAACTTTATCCTCGTCTTTTTCTTCTTAATGACAGCAGTTGAGCTCTGTTTAAACCACAAGATGGGTTTTTGGGATAGTGATTTTCAAATTTTTTAAAACTAACTCAAAATATTACCGTATAGCAAATTATAAGGTTAGGTGATAAATCGTTATAAGCATACTACCAACCATAGTTCAAACAATCTATTGGAAGCAACAAATGTCTAACCTAACCCAAAGGCTAGTGAAACATGAAATTTGTTCATTGTATCGTCCAGTTCCTTGTTCTTGAAAACGTACAACACGTGGGTTACATTGTTTGACCTGGAAGCAACGATATTTTGTGAATAGTTCTCTTCATTTTCTTTTTTAGGTAGATTTCGAAGAAAATATACCTATTGAGATCGGTACGATATGAAAGTGTATATTTATATATATATATATATATATATTTTAACACGCTAGCGGCCATAATTTTGAAGATATTTGAACCAAATTTTTATATGTTGTTTCTAGGCTTAATAGCTCGGTTAAGTTCATTAATGAGTAAAATTGGTCGCCATCTTGGATCCAAAATGGCCGCCGAACCCAATGTTGTATAGAATACACAGCCTAAACCGCCAAAATCACTTTTTGATTATGAAAATGTTACCTAGTGAGTTCAAAGACGCCATCTTGGATCCAAAATGGCGGACCTAAAAATCCATTTTCCACACCGTTTGAGCTAGAGATACAAAATTTGGCATAAAGGTGCATTATGACGAGTAGCATTAGGGAAATATCACAACATTTGGGAAAAGTCGCCATCTTGGATCCAAAATGACCGCCCAAAATCCCATTTTGCACACCGTTTGAGCTGGATAAATGAAATTTTACTTGAAGTTGTACTATCACAAGTAGGTCACGACAAAATAAGAAAACTTTCAAAAAGTCGTCAACTTGGATCAAAATGGCCGCCCCAAAAACCCAATTTTGCAAATCATTGAAGGTAGAGAAACGAAATTTTCTTTGAAGGTGTATGGCCAAGAGTATGTTACAATAAATGGGGCAAATCTTCCCTTTGGGGGCGCAGCCAACCGTGGGAGGGTGAAGATGTACTCCGTGGTAGTGTAGTGCTGCAGGAAGATTTTGGTTAAGATAAAGGAGGCGCACCCTCTCAAAAGCACTGAAGTTGGGGGACGAGCCCCGGCTCCCAGCGAAACTTCGAAATCTACCTCAGCCTGTAGGCCTACCGAAAGGGATTTTTTTTAAACGTAGCGTGAATAAATTACGTTTCCTCGTAAAAAAGAAATCATTTAATGCAGTTTATGCTCCTCTGTATACATATAAAAAATAATTCTATACATGAATATGGAAAGTGATGTGAATAACTTCAGACTCTGAAAAATATAATCAAATGAGAAAATGCAAAGGCAATATATATAGAGAGAGAGAAGAAAAAAGAACATTGTGTTTACTTCTCCGTAGAAAGCGAAGAATGCTGTCTGAAAACATTCTAGCAGGACGAAAATGGGAATGAAATATAATTCAGAATTTGTCTTGTAACAAGAGAAGCACGGAATTGAGCTTTCAAAGAAAATTGAATATGGAAAAGGAAAGCATCACTTGAAGGCTTCCTCATTTCTTCTTCTTCTTCTTCTTCCTCCTCCTGTTGTTGTCGTTTTGATGAACGATTGATTGCGTATATATGAAGCATCCGTATTTGTTTTCATCTATCATCTTCGTTCAACATGTCATTGCAGGGCTTCAAATAAAGTCTCTATTTCAAAGAAAACTGAAAGGCTCAGGAAATGAAGAGCAAAGAAATGTGAATGCACAAAGTATAGAAATTTCAGGTGTGGGTTGTCAATATATATTGAAATCGAAACAGGTCAAGATCAATATTTCTCGGGTGTTTGTGCAAAACTGTTTTAAGTCCAAAAATTTCCAAAAATTGGGTTTCTACATTCTATAAATAAAAAAAAATTCTCTACAATTATGTGTAATCGGCTAAGTCCTGTCACATCTTTTAAGGGTGTTAGAGCACTTTCATTTTCAGACACATAGTAAGGAAGTGTTGGGTATTATCAACTTTCGAATCAAGTTTTCTCAGAACTACGGTTTGTCGAATTAATAGCTTTTGCACAAGCACCCGAGATATAAAGAAATTTCAAAATCTGGAATTGATTAGAATGGACATTTCCGTTTTCCCCGTCCTTATATATTTTATAGTTTGTTTGTGTACATCGGATTAAATAACATATAATGTTTTTTTTTTTAATTTCAGCGCTACGGTTTTCCGTTACGTAGAAATATAGCATGAAATACTGAGAATTCAATCTCCTACGTCATACAACGAAAATCATCCTCTGATTGGTTTGACGTAATCAGTCCGTTGTATTTCCGTAGCTATATGCTTCTCCCTATGTTACGTTCCTTATTCAGAAGTTTGAAGACAAAAACCAAAAAAGAGAAAAATATTTACTTCATCACTTAACGAAATAATTAATGTACAAATCTGTAGAACACACTTCAATAAGTTTAAACACCAAAACATGTTTTTAATAACAGAAATTGTTCGAAACATAGGCAGGGGGGCAGTCTTAACTTGCAATGTTCTTCTTATCGCTCGTTCGTGCAACTGTTTATGTCTTGTAAATTTAGCTCAGTTGCCGATCTGGGTGGTCGTGCGGGCTAGTGCGGTAGTCTAGCGACTCCAGGATCGCGGGTTCGAATCCCGCCTCGGGCATGGATGTGATTTTAACTGTATTGTCCGTAAGTAGGTGAAGAAAGATAAACGAAAAATAATTGGTCCCAATCGTATAAATAAACGCAATGTACTATGAAAGTTAAATAAACGAGATTTTTTTTTAAAAAAAAAAAAAGTTGGTTAGCGGATGCAACTTTTAATTTTTTATACTTTCACATAAGGCTGTTCGAATCCTATCAATGGTCGTATTTTATTTTACTTCTCGAAACGCAAGAGTAACTTCAATGTGAAAGTTTCAATTTACGTTTTTGTTTCTTACATGCTTTTATTATTATTCTATACAATGACATATTAAAACTATTCAATATATTCACGGCCTACAAGTACGTTGAATTGTTAACAGATGGCAGTAACGAGCACTATTAATTCATGTGCTTTTAAGTTCTTGAAAAATACTTCACTAGCATTCATTAAAAAAGTATACGATTGTCGGATGTAAAAACCCACATTTTTTACAGAAAAAATAGGTAATTCTTTTTAAATACAAGAGTTCTAAAGAGCATTATTAGAAGATACCTTATGATTTGATCATGAAAATGTAAAAAAGAGCTGATATAAATTAGTGTTGAATCTACCAAACTATATCAATATCTTAAAAAGTATTAAAAGTAAAAATCAATTTTAAATGAATAAAACGAACTAAATGACGTGTTAAGGCATACAGAAACGTTATTCACCAGTTATACTATTTCTTTCGATCCATTTTGCGATCCCTTTATAACAATACTAACAAATCAAATACCATTTGTATGTCAATGACAAGCAGTCGGAAGACTGATTACGTCATAACATGGCGTCGCCCGATTAAGCGCAAGGCTGAGACGCTTAGAAGCAAGTCTTTATAACTCTTGATTGATTCATCACAGAAAGAAAAGAAAATGTTTTACGTAGTCTGCTTTAATAGAATATTTTTTTATTGCAATAAAAAAATACTACTGGAAATGTCCATAAGTTAAGTGTGCATGAGTCTTCTTAGTCTTATATATACTACAATGAGATCATCCAAAGCACTATCTCAACAGTAAACAGAACGTTTCACGAAAAATAGGTGTATTTTTCCAAATTTCTGCTCGAATAAACATATAAAGAAGAACATACAAGTTTATCGAAGTGTGTAATCTTCCCTCTTTGAAGACGGATAATAAATGCAAATTGACAGATGTGTATCAGCCCTACACATTCCTTACTATTAATTAACACCTTAGAAGCAAGATTAGGTTCTGTCCACCACATGGCATTTTCTAACAAATATTATAAATAATATTCTAGGCAGGGGGATTGTAAACATTTAATCATAATAGTAGCGGTTTCTCCGGAAGCTCATCTGGTCATTGAACCCCCATAGTCGACCATTTTCACTTTCCTTCAATATTTTGTTATTTTCCAAGAGCAGTATTTTATGTTAATCTGCTCCTTCAAGAGTTCCAGCTTTATACTCAGCATGTTTCGTGAAAAAGAAAAACTGGCGATGGTGCGCATTTTGAATCCACCACTTTAACCAGACAATTGTGGCACAAGGGAATAAGGCAAAGTATATAGGAAGAAAGTCGGGCAGGGTCTAGTTTGAAGTGCCACCCTAGCATGAGCGTAGTGTGACTGGGTAAACGCCTGGACTTCCCTCAAGGTGGCCGACCTATGGGATCGATCCAAGAGTGTTCCAAATGCGAAGCCAACACTTAGTTCAGTAAACCTATTTTCAATCTTTGTGACAACAATTCATTTCAATTAAATCAAAGGTAAGTTTATACGTAGGTTCTACCTTCCAGGAATAGACAAAAGTAAAATGTAATAGATCAAGTCAAAACTAAATGAAGAGATATACAACGAAAACGTCATAAAATTGTTGAGTCAGCAAGAAACTAAATCTGTGACAAATGAGTCGTGTTATCAGTTTTTTTATTATGATTATTATTTGAGAGACTATGCTTCTATCTTTGCAAACTATCAGCTCAATATCGACTTCGATTATATCAGAAAATCGACTCGATTGATCAATTCAAGCGTTGACATCGTCTTCGAAAGAATCTGGGATCGAAACCAGAGGTCCTGACTGTGGTTTCTCCAGTATTTTTTCTCAGTCACCTCAGGTTATTACTGGGATGGTAATCAAATTTAACCACATGCTGACTTTCTTCCCCTGCGCTATTACGACCTGGGTTATAGGTGTATAAAGGTCATAAACAGAATGCAAACTAGAGTATTTATCCTTTCTTCATTTCTCTCGTGTCGCGCCCAATACCATAAAATCCAGTTAATTGCAACAGACTATACAGGATAGAAAGAAAAGATGATTACAAACTTCCAGACGTGAATTCTGACATCGAAACAAGAAAAAAGTTCAAATAAATATGAGTCGAATTACACACCGTTTTCGAGATACGGGGTTTGAAACCTGGACCGCTTGCAATGTTAAATACAGTAGATATTTGACCATAAATCTTAAACTATGCACTACAATAAAAATTTAGTTATCGGGAGGTTATTTGCATCAATAAAGTTAATATTAGGAGTTAAGGAGTAATGCCATCAGGTGATCAGTGTTGCTAACCAGGTATATTGTTTATTTTTTTCAAATAGCACTACGTCTGTTTATTGGATATATGGTATTGTCTATTGATGGTAAACAACATATGTGAAGCACAGAATGCAGTGTTGTAAACTATGAATGCTATACCATGAAAAACTGCAAAGTTTCTTCAAAACTAGGGGGAATTTCACAGTTTGCAACACATTTCTGTGTTTCACATATGTTGTTTACCTTCAGTTGAGGATACCAGATACCTATTAAATTGACGTACTAATATTTGAAAAGATTATATAATGTACCAAGTTAACAACACTGACGAACCGATGGCATCACTTCTTAACTCTTAATGTTCTATGTGTTAATACGAATCACCTTCAGAAAACTAAATATAAGTTTAGTGCGTAGTTTAAGATTTATGGCGAAATATTCATTGATTTACCATTGCAAGGAACCGATTTTGGCCTTCAAGCTGCAAACCCTGTACCTCGAAAACGAAGTGGAATTCGACCCATGTTTATTTTTTTTTCTTGTTTCCATGTCAAGATTCAACTTCCAAAGTCTGTAACCATCTTTTCCTTACACCCTGTATATTGACATGAGAAAGGTCTTTCTGCGTTTACTTCATAAGATCAGTATATTTTGCCAAATTAGACGAGAGATTTGGAAATGTTGAATTCTTACAATGACTGACTACAGATGCTGATTAGTGTGCTGCATGGAGGCAAGTCAATAGCCCGAAGGTCTTGGTCAAGGTTAATTAATGATCGTAGGTAAATGATCGGATGAGGATGATATTAGGGTCGTGACGATGGGACTTATAAGTAGACTTTAAACCGCGGGTAATATGTAATTTGTATCATTTGGAAGTGTAGAGAGAGCTAATGTGGAGATGTCAAGCATCACAACAGAAATATAGATGTATGCACGAGAATGTGGTAATATGTGAAACTTTTACACATGTCGCCTTTTAACAATGACTGAACATTAATGTCGTGTTGGTGTTGCTATATTGTGTGGAATCTATCTAAACATATAGAGGTGTGGAGAGATCGGACATTTTGATAGGAAAAATATAGAACAAGTAGGTTTAATTTAAGACATTGCGCACATGCATGAAATAGATGAGAAACTGCATACAGATTACAAGCATTCATATGTTAACTGTCCGTGATCGATATTCCATACCAATGCAATCTTGATTGTCTTCTAGAGATGGAGTGGGTCAAGTGGGTCACGTTTTAGAGTGGGTCAGTGGGTCGGCATGGCTTGACCCACCACGACCCACTAACCCCCGCTCGATCTACCGACCCATCACGACCCACTGACCCACCGAGACCTACTGTCTTTACTGTTTTGGCTACGAAATGATTCGCTCCCCGATACAATGCTACAAATCCTCAGAAGCTGGCTCTTCCCAAGGAAAGGCTGAACAGGAAACAACTCCGTGAGGAATTTTTGGATGAGCGGTGTAGTCTCTACCTTCTTAAGCATCCCTCTGTTTTCATTCAAAGTTAGTGATTAACCCTTCAACTGGCCATGCTGCAGTGCAGGGGTGGAAATTGTTAAAATCGAAATCATCGTACGCAAGCATTAAAATTACCGTATTTTGTCTAAAATTACCGTATACACTCATTCAAATAACAATAATAATTTATTATTATAAAAGCCTACATGAGGATATATACGATTACGACCCTCTTCACTGTTTTATGTTCAGAAATATTCAGAATTACTACAAATGCGTAAAATCTAAGAAATTTGAAAAGTATGCGCCTAAATCCATGTAACTCATATCTGCAATATAAAACAAGATTTTCACTGAATATCATAAAAATCTACAAAATTAGTATAATAAGTAGAAAAATGAAATCTCTGCTTAGCCCATCGGATCACACCGGGTCCAAAAGTTGACCCGGTGATCCGTTTCAGGCCCTGGCCGTCTACCTTCCAACATCATCAGTAGGTCAGTGGGTCTTGGTGGATCGTAGGTTATGCTGGGTAGTGGATCGTGGGTAAAATTTTCATTGACCCACGCCAACTCTCTTGTCTTCGTTTTGAGTCTGGTCGCCTTCGAAACCTGATCTTGTAAAATGTTGAAATGTAGGGTAGAAATCACAACCAAATACGTAAGAACAAGGCAAGGATTGCAAGATCATCCAAATTTTGACGTTGACTAAGAACTCGTCCTACTGGGTGAGCGTTCACGGTGCAAGTACACAGCTTTTAGATGTCAAACGAAATGTGAAATACATCAAAGCCATTCACAAACTCTTTAACAGCAACTTGTCCTGGAAGATTAAATTTGTATTCGAAGTCTCTATACGTTGAAACTTAGAAAAAGCAAATTGTATTTGTTTTGATGAAAAGTTCTTTATATTATTCCACGGTGTATATTTTGCCACTTTTGCGAATAAATCTCTTGATACAGCCAGAGTTCGTGTCCCATGGGAGGCATAAGTGTCCACGTACAAGGAAATAATGCATAATAGATTTAAATCTATTCAAAAGCATGGTAGACGTTCAACCAAAAGCATGTTACTGTGTGATTTTTGTTTTCTCCTACACCCAGCACTAAACAAAATCAAATTTACGTTGTAGAAAGTAATTCTGTGTTTAAATTACAGAAAAGAGACATAATGGATAACATCTTATTTCCTTGCTCTTTCTCGTAACGTGAAGCTCCGTGAAGTTGGAATCTCGATATCAACCCCGCAAATGAAACTTGGATCAAGTATTGCTACGTTTGTGCTTTTTCGTGCCAACAATAAAAAGTTTTATGCTCGCGTCTAAAAAAGTTATAAGCACTTTTTTTTTCGGATTCCAACTTCACGTCTCTCCCCGACTTTCGAATTTCAACTTTGAAACCACCCTATAATTTTGTCCTACTTTTGTGTTTTTTTGGTGCCATCAATAAAAAGTTTTGTAAAAAAGTTATAAGCAATTACTTTCCGGATTCCAACTTCACGTCTCTCCCCGACTTTCGAATTTCAGTTTTGAAACCACCCTATAATTTTGTGTTAAGTTTATGCTTTCTGTGCAATCAATTTAAAGTTTTTTGGTCGCGTTTAAAACAAGTTATAAGTAATCCTTTTTCCGGATTTCAACTTCACGTATCTCTCCGACCGAATTTCAGCTTAGAAACCACACTATAATTTAGTACTACTTTTGTGCATTTACGCATACCGATACTGTATCTCATGAAATACAAATAATAATAATTGAAAAGTAATACAACTGTCTTACATTATTAAAGCACAAATTCAACTAAAAAAACTTAAGACTACAATAATATATATCACACTTTAAATAGATCTAATTCTATATTTTTTCGTTTATTGTAATCCATAAGATAAAACTAATATTAATCACTCAACTAATATTGTACACAAGCATAAGAAAATTGAAGTTTGATTTGTTGGGTCTCTAAGCCCCTTTGCAATTGGCGTAGGAGTTTATATAATTCTTTCCATAAAAATTAACAGAAAAAATGGTCTTGAATTAATTATATCCAATGTATTTCATTCACGAATATAATGCATTCAAACTGTTTCCAATTGACTGTTAATTTTCTACTACATGACTTTTATGTTCCAATTTCAAAGTGTTTCTATTTTATTTTGTTCTATTTTGCTTTAAGAAAGCAAAACCTTTCTTGTTTTCTAACAAGATCCATTATTTTAGCGTTACTGAAAAGTTTTGTAGTTTGATAAGAAAATCCTAGATGGCAGCGTAAGACGAAAGTAAGAAAATAAAAAGTGAAGACAGGAGCAGCGTTAGTTGATGTAAGTTCCAAAAGGTTTTTAAAGCTCTGAAAATTAATGCAACTTGAGGAAATGAAGATCTATTGCCTGTCTCTCTTCTCTCTCTCTTCTCTTCACAGGTCCTTTATTTTTTTTCTCTTAGTTTGTCGTTTCTTTTTAGCTTGTTAATTGACTTTCAGGGAAAATTTATTTCAGGCCCTTTATCATGCAAACTAAGGAAGCATGTGCTAAGATGCTTCTGAAATTGGAAGAATACCGAATAGGGGTTTGGTTGAAACAAGACGAGTAAAGTTATCTTATATGAGGAGTAGGATACGGGAGATTGTAAGACTGAAGAACTTATTTTGCATGTCTGAGACAAAGAGGAAAAGGACAGACCGCAAAGGTAGCAACTAACCCAAGGAATTAACTAGTCAAGCAAAAATTGTATCATAATTATTCATATACTTCATATTAAAACTCTATATTATACGTAAATTGTAGGTTTATATTAGTACCTGTTCGTATTGAAACTATAGTTGAAAAGCAATGTCATGGGCCATTTTTATGCATTATTTTCTTTGGCATAGAAGGAATTTGTGGACGAATGTACTATTCTATCCATGAAGCTATGTATAAAATGCAACAACCTTCACTTAAGATTCCACTTAGCAAATTGAACCTAACTTTGTCATTTTGGACTGATGTGACATTTACTGCAAGATGTTGCTTTATTTACTATGCAATACATATTCAATCAGACGCAAAAAATCTGCTCATAGTAGAAAGAACAGATCAAATAATACTATCTATTAACCGTCGTGATGTCACCACCTCCGAGTGGATACAGATAATATCGAACAAAAGATGAATCATATTCAGAGTCGTTATAGTTTATTTTCTTTCAGTATCTCAAGTCAGTGATTGGATTACCACAAAGGAATGTCGAAAGCTAGGTTCCAAAACAGTTTTGCGCTTATTACAATTCTTGACGGTGTGTCATCAGATATGTCTCTATTATGTTTTTTCTTCAGTTAACAGATTTCATTCATAAATATGTTTTTTATTTAATAAACTACACTTTTCTTAAAATCCAGTAGACTTGCTACCTGTCTTAAATGCTCAGCAGTCATATTTTAATATCATAAAATTAACATGAACTCTCTATACTACGTTCGCAATCATTTTGATTCTTTGTCTATAAATAATCTCTAATCTCTATATTCCCACAACCACCCCAGTCACCACCAGCTCCCCGAGCTTTTCAACACAAAAAATATTTTTTTTTAATTCTTAGAAATGAAGAACAAAAAGATTAAAGACAAAGAGATGGAAAATATTCATACCATATCAGTTTGGAGGCTAACAACGTATTAAGAAAACCTTTCACTGTGCCATTAGTTTTTAAACCACATTACTTTGTTTTGAAATATTCATTGAATGTTTATTATTATTATTATTATTACAATACTCTTGAGAAAATGATCGCCGTACGCGTACCGCTCAGGAAATTACGATCTCCACCTGTTTTTCAGTAATTTCTAATGAAGCTTAAGTTGCTAATTGCTTATTGAAAATTTGAAATAAAAATATTACCGCAAAGGTGTATTACTGGTAAATAGTGTTTTCAAGAATTGATGAAGAAACTCAGGTCTCAATATGTCGAAAGTAGGCAGGTAAGATGTACATGTGCTCTTCAAAGCGTTCTGGTGGACGCTATGACGTATAATATACGTATAATATGACGTATATATAATATATTACTGAATCCTTACAGTGATATATTATTATTTTTTAGTTTCTTCACTGTTTCTTAAAAATAAGGAGATTTGTTAATTCATTTTCAACAAAGGATAGGAGAACAAGCCTTAGAGCGAAGACCATGTCCTAACAAAGAACAACTTTAAGTAACAATAGCCAAGTCCAGAGATGGTACTTCAAATAAAATCCAGATTCCTTCGACATATTGTTATCCGGATTGTACTTGGAACATACGATATGTCAGGCACATTTAAGAATAAATGTTGTTATATCCTAATAATGTAGTTTAATTAAATAACTAACAAACATACTTTCAGTTATATGAAACCAAAGTCATGGTATTACATTAAAATTATTTTATATTCTCCTCTGTAATCATCTTCTATGAGATGAATCTTTAATTAAGGAGACAAATGTCCTCTTTCTTTTTAGTATTGTATATTCAAAGATTAAGTATACTCGTGAGTCAAAGGTTCCTATTGAATTTCATTTCCCAGAAATTATTCTTTGAAGAAAAAAAACTTCATCCTAAATTCTCTAATGAAACTTCGTTTTTCTTATTTGTTTCCAACACCGCAAAAGGTTTATATCCACAGCGTTTACTTTACTTCCTTTCCTCTCAGCATCCGTAACCTTTCAGCTCTTATCTTTTCCTTCACCTTGTATACCTCTTTCCTTCCCAACCTTTTTAGTACTCCGAGGGGCACATTCTAATTTAATTTGTCTCCATTTCTTGCTCAATACCCCGTGAGAGTGGAAGCTAGAGAATCAAAATTTTCCTGTGGGGTTTCCATTATTTTCCATTAATAATTAATTGCAATCATTAGCACCAGAGACCGTGCAATTTTTAATTAGAGAACAGATAAGCTCAGAGGAGGATTAACAAATAAATGGAATTCATTTTTTAAATTGTGTCACCACTGTATGGGTGTTTAAGCGGCTAGACTTGTAATCAATGCTTCGATTCCTAGTTGTAGTACAAGTGTTTTCGTATTCACTTAAAATGTAGGTCCCTTCCGTAGAGATTCAGGTTGCAAATTTCGATTCATTTTCATCAAGGTCCTTCGGATGGCAAATGAAGTTTCTGGTGAACAATCATAATCATCAACATCATCTTAAAGTATCGGGATGCCAAGAGCCTATAAAGGTCAACGTGATGAACCACACTAACTTACGCAACAAACGTTTACGAAGGTAACATTGAATGTAAATATTGTATCTTGATTCAATTCACAAATAAATTACTGATATGCAACGAACATTCATATTCCAGTTATATTACATACAAATATATTTGTCAACAAATTGTACAAAGGAATAACTATAAATAAATAGACAAATGTGCCAACCAACTCCATTAGCTGAATGCCGAGAGTCTTAAATCACAAATAGGGAAGATCGTAGCTTTGAGTCCTGCAGCTTTGTTAGCAATTTCTGTGGTCCTGCCAGAAAACTTCCAGGGTCGAACATAGTACAGAGACAATCGTGATTTCTTTTTAATCTATATTTCTACAAGATGTGTGGGTGAAGGAATGTTATTAATTTCTTATACTTTTGACTGAGTATTTTATGTAAAATATTAATGCCGAAGGTAATCATAAACAATTACACATTGTACGTCGTCTAGAGCAATAGGATTTGGGGAAGATACTACAGAAAGCGTTAAACGAGTGCCTTGTTACACTAGTATGAAGTAGATATGTTCACATATAATTGCACATGGCATGTCCGTAGGTTGCAAGGCTGGTTCAGATATTTTGTCAAAGTACTGAGTAATACATATTGATGAATTTATAGTCATGTTCAAAATGATAACTTCTTTCTGTCACAACATGCCACAAAAATGATTGGTATGTTCTTCCGAACGAACCAATCAGTGATTTGGTTCTTAGTCGAGTATGCAATGTAGAGCATCATAGTACATTTCAAGTGCTCTTAAGTGATAATCAAAAAACAAAATTGGGTAGCATCAAAGCAGAAAGTTTTATGCAGCTGTGGACAGAAGCAGCACATGAAATAATTCTTGCTATTGAGGGCAAAACAAAGTCTTAAATATTCAATTAGCACTAAGAAAGGCATGCTGCTCCAAGCAGGAGAATTGTGTTCGAATCAAGATATCCAGTAATAAATAACTAAGCTCCAAATAATTGGCATTCATCATCTGCAAGTCTGGTTTCAACGTAAACGTCTCAACTGCTTTCTCGTCATTTTTCACTCCATTAGAGCGGAGAATATGTAGCTGTTTCTCGAATGGTAGAAAACCACAGAAAATTATCACGCACGCAAATGCATACTGTTATGAATTAACATTTCTATACATTTTTAACACAAGAGTCAATTATTTCAGGTGGAAGGGGGGGGGGGAAATTGGTGATTTGAGATAATCATCATGCTGTCCATTGGATGAAAGTTGAAGATCTATTACCCTAGCACTTTGTAAAAAAAATAAAAATACAAAAAATACGGGACTGACGATGAAGATCTTTATGTTGAACAATTTCAACTGTCTTCCTTTATTCTGTTTTGTGTGCAATCATACTCTCGGTTGTTCTCTTTCACATAAATATTATTCGGGTTTCCTCTATCAATATTATTCGCTGTCTCGACTTTCTCGATTTCAATATACAGAAATTTTACTTTTTCGAGGATTCTAATTTTCACTCTCATTCTTTGATCAGATTTCTTGATAGATGTGGTCATTGGAATTTTATACCTCCTCAGACTTGCTTTTATCTGTTTAAATAAATTTGAACACCTTTTCTTATTATCGATTGCTTCGGCCGCTATTATTATTCCCCACATTATTTTTTAACCTTTTTGCTTGTATTTTATTAGTTGTATTTAAGTGCTTATTTCTGGTCATGGAATACTTTATTACTATCTTAAAAGCTAATTACATATTTTCTTATCTTATTCTGCTTAACCTGTGTAATTCTATTTTCCGTGTTCAGTATTGTTTCTGTCGGTCACCCTGTGCTTTGATCTTACTTCTTTAACAAGGCTTCTATTAGGCTCCTTTCACACCTTTAGGTTTGCATCCGGTTTCTGTCAGTTTTTTTTCCTGACAGGAAACTGATGGACTTCAGGTTTTCATCAGGTTTATATCAACTTTCTTATTAGCTCAGGGTCGGAAATTCTGTTCCCGCCATAGTAGAGCATTCTCATCAATCTGATTTTGGACATAAAGAGACATTGGCATGTGGTTCTTTCTTAGGAGATGCAATGAAAAAAAATAACAAAAGAAATTGACTTAAGATCACATAGACCGCTACAAAATCAGTCTGCTTTCTAGTCCGGCTACACAAAAGCACACAGACTATCATTTTTTTTAATATCAAGGTGGTTATCTATATGACCTGTTGTCATTTAAGAATTTGCTTTATATAGCTATATCTGATTTGCTTTCTTATTGAAAGATACTAGGAACTGTATTTACATACTTAATTAAATGTTTTGCAACAGTTCTGAATAACCTATACCAGTGATTCTTTAACTTTTTTGAAGGTGAGGAGCTCCGTTCCAAAAATACAATTTCTTGTCAGATCGAAAACAATTATAGGTTTAATTAAACCAATGCCCGATCTACCGTAGCTAAGTCGGTAGAGCGTTGGGTTATAGCAATTGGAAGGTCCTGGAAACGATCCTTGCGGCCACCTATCGTAAGATTTTCCTCAATTACACCAGGTAAATGTCGAGATGGTATTTACACAATAGCCAGTCTAAGCCTGATATACTCCCGCACAGGCGTGGCTATTTGCAGAAATTGTTGGGAGTGAGTGAGTACGGGAGACAAGTTGAAGCTATCTATTTCTTAACATGAAAAATTCATCATTAATATGTAGGCTTAGCATACACATAGGTTTGACCAGAACAGTTCCTGTTTGGAGTTACAATTCGGCTTCCCGCGTGGTTTGTTACTGTCCCGGTGGATTAATAATGAATTAATATTTTTTACACGACTTGTAATAGAGTAAATACAAGGAAAATTTGATTTTAAAATTTAATGTGCGGAAAGAATCTTAATTTCAAAATAATTTCCTAACGTGGGATGAAGTAAGATCTATGGCCTAATCCCGTCACAAGTTTCAGAGACATCGGGCCTTCGCCGAACATTCTCTTTGTGATGTGGATTCTAAAGTTAGTGACAAGGATTTTCATAAGGTAACATGTGAGCATTTGCCTCCTGAAAGTGATGGAATCCATCGAAGACTTACGAATAAATAAATAATCGCTGGCTTCAAGACTCGAATACGCTCGCCTCTCAAGCGTCGTTGTGTCCTTCCGATTATTATTATTATTATTATTACAGTTAGCGTCCAGATTTCGGAAAATCAAAGTCAATGCTACAGATCAGAAAATGTTCCGGTTTATGTAAGAAAATCAAAATATTGCCAACCTAGCTAGATGGTCAATGAAAACTACAGTGAAATTTGTTAACATTACGTAGATATCTTTTATCTCCTGTATCACCGAACTCGGCCTGGGCCAAAGTTACCTAAAGGCATAAAGCCAAAATTCAATTAAAAATTATATCACCTAGCATCACAATATATATATATATAAAGATAATACCGGTAGTTAATACCATGTGTGAAATAATAATCTGTTGAGATGTTTTTATTTCTTCCTAACTGTATTTATCTACACGGGCAGAAACAGGACTAGATGACTGGGGAATGGAGGAGACTGCATAATTAAGAACTTTACGGACTTTACGACTCATCCTATGTTCTAAAAAAAATAATAAAATCGAGACAACTAAGGTTGGCAACCCATGTAGCTCGGATAGGAGAGAAACAAAGATTATATTACATCGTGGTTGGTAAACCGGAGGAAAAGAGACGGTTAGGAAGACCGGAACGTTGTTGAGAGGATAATATTCGAAAGGATTTTCGAGAAGGGTGTTTGTGATGAAAACTGGCTTGATCTTGCTCAGGATAGAAACCTATGGAGAACACTTGTTACTGTGGCAATGAACTTGCGAGTTCTGTAAACCATAGAGTAAGTAAGTAAGTATCTGGATTCATCTAAACAACGGAAGACTTACTTAACACATATTCGGCACTGAAAACCTGACAGTAACTTGAAGGTGTAAAAGCGCGTATTGCTTCGTATTCTGTAATACGCATCAGGAAACCTGATAGAAAGTTGAAGTCCCAGTCGACCCATCCCGTTCTTGTCAGTTTCTTTCTTCCCGATAGAAACCTGAACTGGACAATGTGAAAGACTCCATTTAAATCAATATTTCTATCAGGGATAAAAAATAACAGAAACCGGAGGCAAACTTGAAGGTGTAAAAGAGGTGTTACTTTAAGCGTTTATTCCTTCGCATGATAATTCTTGCAGTGTTTGCACTCTCAGTCTTCTATGGCTATCCACGACTTCCTTCTCTGAATTTTGTTGTTATCTTTCTTATTATGTTTGGATCTTTACTTTCTTGAGTTTGATTTCATTGTAATTACTTTATGTTTTTCTTCTCTCTTTTTCATTCTTCAGACCAGCAATTCTATTTGTATTGTGAGTGCACAGTTTGGTGGCTTTGTTTTACTAAATTTGAATTTTGAAATACTCGTTTTCACGAAGTACTTCTGGTATGCAATTTAATTTAAATTATGTGTTTTACAGATATCTATGATGTAACTGTCTTTAGACATTAAGGAGCGAATTCTCTCAAAGAGCTAATCTCCCGAGTAAAGGAATGGGAAAGGAAATGACTAGGCTCTTATTCTATATTCTGTCAAACCATTTGTCTAATGGTTGAAACAAACTTTTGTATGGACGAATGGTGAGAAAGACTTGGATCTGCGCTATCCCTCTTGCACTCATCTGAAATTAGCTATCTTCCCCACTAAACCACTAAACAAGGGTTCTGAGTGCTCCTCAATTTGGAATAAGATAAAATTATCACAAAATTCGGAAACTGATACAAATGTATGGTATAAACAAGTATAATGAAAAGAAGTCAAAACACGTTTTCTTTCTTTCCGTGAAATATAGATTGTCAACATGCATTTGTTGATCATTTTAGATGATCTTCACTGTTGAATCTATAAACATGCAAATATATTCTTTGCTTAGACGCACACAAACACACCCACAAACATGTACATACAAACTCCACTTGAATTACAATCAGGACTAGTGGCTTGGATAGTCAAGTGCTGTCAACTAATGCCACTCGTAAATTGCTCTCTTTATCCTCTTGTACACAACAAGAGATCGAATTTCAGAGAAAGAATGAAGCTAAGGAATGTCGCTGTTTAGCAGAAGGAGACACTATAGTTAAAACAGAAGTTAACGTAGAGGTACAAGGAGTTAAAGGGAGACTAACGTTTCGAGAGATCGAAGTTTTTTTAAAGCTGATATAAAGATTCTTAAGCTCAGAAATTTTTTTTTCTAAACTATGAACAATATTCCTTTTTACTGCTTAGAGTTTACTAAACTGTATGATTATGATTCACTTATGATTTTTTTACGTACCATTATATTTGTATCTTCTTTCATTAATTAAAAAAATACATGTTCTGAACACACTAATATTTCTCCTTGAATGGTTACCTTATAATGATAACGACATCAAGGGTTTATGCACAGATATTCCTTTAAATGCGTTCTCCCTCTCTTAAAGTCAATATATTACAATATTAGGCATAATTGATACACTGGGAGGGATAAAGCACACTTTCTTTGTTCACAATTATCAATATTATGTTCAAGGTATTGTTAAGATGTTAAAGATTCTTCTATTAAATTTAGTGTATAAACTAGTAACAATGCCTTTGTCTTTGGAATGACCCAGGAGAGTGATGAGAACAGGGACAACTCGTATAAATAAGGACAATGCCCTTCACATCATATATAAATAGTGTTGGAGGAGTTACTCGCCTACGGAGAGCCCATTCGGAAGTGTTAATAAATAAGAAACTCGATTTCACGAAATCATTTAAGTAGTTTCAGCTATTCACTAAACGTTAATACACAATGAACGAAAAACAACGTTAATCTGCGGGAATAAGATCTTTGAGTAGAACCTGCTATGCTTAGTACGGGAACGTACGGGAATTCAGAAAGCCGCTTACTGCAGCCCATACGGTTAGAACTAACATCTAACGTTGTTGCCATAACCTAACAGTACTGTTAGTCTTACTAATCAAACTATTTGAAAAGAACCAACCGACTCGGTTAAGCCAATCGAATTAAGTAGTTACGGTGATACGATAATTTTGTTGTGTGAGTCCAGAACTTTAGTAATTGCTACCAATTGGAACCTATTTTAAGGATAACCGATTTTCAGTTGTATGAAATCAATTTATTATATTTGGTAAAAGGCTGGTTAACTAACATAAAGCTTTGCTCAACCCTCTTAATTTGACTGTTTATTGCTTGGTACTGACAAACTTATACAGTTAAGATAAACATTGCTTCTTTAATTTTAAGAGTTTAATTTTTCTCCGTGTTTTATTGGCATTGTTTCACATATGTGATGACTGCCGTCTCGAGTAAACGAGACACTCAACGCATTTTTCTTCTTTTACTTGTTAGTAAATGGAAACAAATTAGAAACATAAACTATTATTACTTTTACATACAACAAAAAAGCATCATGACGTAAACAGATAATTGTTCCCCAGTAATTGATTTGCCACCGGCGAGGAAATATCTATTATCGAAACAATTAGAAATATTAAAACAGTTTAAATTGAAATTATGCTTTTTTGTGGAACAATAAAGAAGTGCATATGATATAGTTATAATTAATTTAACTGATCACAGCAGTAATAAGATCTGTAAAAGTTATTACAGAAATCTATTAACTTCAATGTAATAATAATCAACCGAAAGTTGCTGCGATCGCGTAACAAGGCTATTTGGACCAAACCATTTATTTCTCAGTGAATCAAAATGAAAATATCTATATTCATTCGTAGTTGGACTTCGAAGTTTTATTTATGAACTTTAACTACAATTAAAAATATGGTGAATATTATAGTAGTTGCTTTACAATTATGTAAATGTATAAAAAATAAGATGTCTTAATTTGAAATATTATATTTTATATTGGTTGGTTAGAGCTATGAGAAGTTTTATCGAACTATAAAACATAAACGGTATATTGTATCCCATTTCCGTAATAAGAGATTCCAGTAAATGTTCATCTATGTTCTTCATCGTGTCCGGGCTTGGATTTAGATAAGCACTACCGAAACTGCAATATTGAACTAGACAATCTAAATTGTTCAATCTGAGTTAAAGTTACGTTTAAGGTTTTTACAAAAGTGATGAGTAGGAATTTGAATTTGAATTTAATATTTAGGACCTTTAGGTAACAAACTAAGTGGTTCAGGCTAAGTGGTGTGTAGGCAACAAACTTTAATGTTGAATCCTGGAGGATTGAATTGGCTCTGTTATTGTGCTTTTCTAAATACTTTAGAGACGATTCAACCTAGACTTCAAAGCTAAATTAATAAAGGAAATGGTGATTAACTTTCAGCAGAACCACTGACTAACAAAAATTATTAATAGTTTTCCATGTAATTCATTGCAATTGTCTCTACTGTAATTATATTCCAAGATCTTTAAAAAATTTAGCTGCGAAATATGGACTAAAATAATGTTTGCAGTTACATTTCGAAACAAGTAAAGGACAAAAGCAACTAGGGTGGTAAATGAATACGGATATGTAGTCACCTTAGCTAAAGTAGTATATCCTGTGTCTCATGTTATAATTGTTATTCTTCAGTTCCATTAAACTTTCGGTTTCATCCAATTTCTGTCTTTATAACACTTTTCTAATTCTGTTTTTGAAAAAAAATATTTCTAAACTATAATGTGATTGGGTGGTTCCATTTATATTCCACTAGTTAACGCATTTGCACAACTTACTTATTCATCTACTGGAAACCAATATATTTTATTTTTTATTTAATTATCTTTCACTGTGATTATGGCGTCCGATAGGTTATTTTAAAGTTTTTAGCTAATTCGATTTGAACTTCTTTCTGGTGGTACCTCGAGCCATTCCTCATTCCACAGGTTTCTATATTTGTAAATGCTATTTCATTTTTCATATTAAGTACATCAGTAGAAGCATTTCTTCTTTCAAGTGTTGTTTTACTCCAGCTATAATTAGATTTAAAACGTTATCCTGTGGTAAAGATAATTAGATTATCTTTTGGTCGTAACTAAAATGTCTATTTCCTTTACATTTCAGATACATTTTGCATATCTCAAATAAATCAATTTTGATAATTTCTTGTATACTTTGCATTCCCGATCAGTATTTGAATATTTTAATCCTTTCTCATAGAAGCTAGTTAGAGCGCCAGCATAGTAGTAAGGAATATAGTAACATTGAAAACCAGTAAACAACGTTGCCAGGTCCGGAAATAGATGATCGGTTCGTTTCGTGCCAGATAAGCCAGAGCCTCTTCCTTTAATTAATTAATTTATTTTAAGAAAAACTATCGTTACTTTTCTCGTGGTGTATTGAAGAAACTCAATGCAGAAATAAGTAATCTTTGGTTTATCAAGACGTACTTTGAAGAAAATGTTTATCCGTATGTTTTAGAGGAATCTTAAGAAATGAAGTGACAAAAAGAATTCAAATGTCACCGCCAGAAGTACATGAAAAGATTCTTACAATTTATTGGCACATTACTTACACTTTCTCAGTACATAACTAAGAAAATCTTAAAAACTATGTATAGAGAAAACCCAATTAGGGTATGTTAATTCTATTTGCAGTGTATGAATCTAGTTTTAGATCCTTTCATAGCGAAGGTATTGCTAAATGTACCGTATAATACCGCTCATTCGTGTACAGAAATTAAATCTCAGGCACTACAAGGTGTAAAGAGATGCTTTAGATGTCATTGGAAAGTTCTTGACGAAACTAGCGCAGGACCTCTGGAAACGTCCAAGTGATGCCGTGGTTCAGTGTTGCCAACTCATTTCCTAACAATTTCTAAAAAAAATCAATTGTTCAAACTGTGGATTTTCCCGAGCCTAAACACTGCAGTTGTCAGTATTGCTAGCCTATTTTATAAAATAAATAATGCTTGCGTGTCTAAAAATGATATCAAGGGCCTTTGCAACTGTTAGTAAAATCGTAGCTCAAACTTGCTTACTTTCCTGACAACTTTTCTCGCAGAAGAAAAAGAGGCCCAAAGTTCTTTCCTCTAAACGAAAGGAAATTTTAGTTTTATGAACATTTACCGAATTTTAAGGTTACATCTGTCACATTAATACCATTACTCTATATTTTAGAGGATTGAATTCCCGCTGGGGAACCATTGATCGGAGTGGTTCGGAACCCACTTTATAAAAATCTGTAGGTGCCATTATTAGAAGTTCAATTCAATAGGTCATTGAAGACATTGATAACAATTCAAGCAATCTATATTTTGAAAAATGTAGATCTTATTCCCCTGATCTTAACTTAAGGAACTAACTTGGCCATTAGTTCAAATAGTTGAAAGAGTCCAAGGAAATATCTTAGTCAGAATGGCTGAATGGAATTTCATACCAATATAGATGATGGTGTTTTCATTTCCCCACAAATCTCTTCTTCAAAATTCGTGTTACTCAAGTTCTTACATTTGAGAAGCTTAACCTAATCTCATATATCTCAAAATTATAATTATAAAGTTCAAAACCTTCCGTTGAGATTAGCGGACGTACGAAAGTATAGAGAACTGTTATTTTCATAGTTATTCGTGGTAAGAAACTTTAATGGATTTATGTTCAAAATACATAATTAGTTTTAAGTGGTTATGAAAGGAAGTTGAACTTTAGGTAAACCCTAGAGCCCCAGCAACATTCACAACTTTAGCAAACATAGATTTATAAGTGTCTGTAAAAGTTACTAAGAATTTGTATCGTATTTACTCCTCAAATTCAACTTAATTGCACATAATGAGTTGCTTATTTAGTAAACAACTTTTCTTTTGTTTTGACTCGACATATGAACCTCAGGTAATTAGGTTGTATAAACTACAACTTTAATTTGTTTGTAGAAACTTGATAGTAGAGGTAATTGTTAGTTCAGTTTTGGTCTGCAGAGATTCAGTTAATAAATTTGATAGTCGTATGTTTTTTCATGTTGTACGAATAAGAAATCAAGAGTACAGGGAAAGAATGGTATATGTGTCTTTAAACAAATTCGTTTGTACTCGTAACAGATACTCCAGAATGACAGTAACAACTCACAAAGTTTCAATCGAAAGGCGCAAATAATCACCAAGTTATAGCGGTTTTAAAAATTTGAAATACTTCGGAGTAAATGGGACGGTTAGACTTCAAAATGTGTTTTACGAGAAATCATCTTTCATGCACATACGCCCTTCGTTCCCTGTACTCTTCAATTACCAATCGTTGTATTTACTCTCAAGAAAGTACGGTTGAAAGCTGTGAAAAGGGGATAAAAGGAAAGTTTATTACAGTAGGAAATCAATACTTTTTCAAAATAAGTGTCGGACTTTAAAAACACACTTGACGACAATATATATTATCACTCTGTACCTGTGTCTGTACGTAAACTATTTTAATGAAACTCATTGTCTTTGTAATGACTTTGATCTTCTAAGAATAAGAATCTATTAACTTCTTAAATTTATCAATTAGATATATGACCTTGAGAAAACAATTCACAACAAAATTGCTTTTTCCGCTATTCGTAGTAAAGAAAGGTTTTCGTGTATGGAGTCATTTTTACTACAATTAGAGAACGTTAATTCGAATTAACAAGATATGATTTTGTGTTTCTTGGCATGCCAAAAGGAAACTAATAGGTGATATTTCTTTGTCAAATGTTGGTACCTCTGATGATATTTTTACATTCAGATGTTATAATATTCCAACGTTTACTATTTGTTTTGGAAAATAAGTACGTTGGTACACTTGTAACCATGATTTCTAATTAGCCATTTCTCTTCTCCTTTCAGCCACATCAGTCTTCGCTAGTACATTGAATTAGCATCCATCACATCTAATAATATCTATGAGACCCAATGTTTCCTTTCTAATCAAACAGGCAGAATTGGTACGTTAATCACAAAGTCCGGTTGTAGTCTAAGGTACTAAAATGTGAAAAGACGCTGTTCAAGAAAAGGTTTCGGGATTATTCTTTCTTGTTTCTAGTAGAATATTACGTAGTGATTACTATGAAACTTATATACAAAGCTAGGTGTTCTGATAATCTGAATTTTCTCCTTTTATCGTGTGTATAAAAATAGGGAATGCTTTGTAGTTACTCGTTGTCTTGACAATTTATTTCATTTTGCTTTTGTAGTAATTTCAACGGAACACACGGAATGTCTGTGACAACCTAAAGACGTTTCGCATTTGATTCATAAAACATATCATCTGGAAACAATAACATTTATTTATTTTATTTCTTCAGTAACTTCACTGTTTGTAAAAGTTTTCATGAAATTCAGTAACCTGTATTTATGATCAGACACCTGAAGTTTCTAGTTTACATAAAGCCATTTGCGCATCAAATTTTTTTATTGCACACTTCGCACCAGAGCAGTCTGGAAGGTCTTGTAGAAATGTAACTCGGTCTAGCTATTCAGCCCAATTTTCATATAATGAGTTGGCTGCTGAGAATCCAGGATCTTGTAACAGTTAAGTGCGATCTATAAGTCCTTTCAAAAATAACCGCTGTACAGTGTACATAACCAAAGACTCTCTTATTCTATACTAATACATATAGCATAATAACAGGAACCAACTTTGTATCCAGATCAACTTCATCCAAACTGAGAAGTATGCCTGTATTACACATGTATTACAAGTAAAGAGACTTTAAGTAATACAACACGGTAGGCGCACAGTTGGTGTACAGTTCTATATGTGTGATTCAGCATTTAGTAGACCATATTCTACTTCGCGGAAAATCCCAATCACCACATTCGACAAATTCCATAAGCTTGTAATTTGACTTTCCAAACCTAACATCAAAATGAAAGGCTGTGCTCATGTTTCTTCAAAACTGTATACTGACGTCATTTAAGTGTAGTAACGCGGTGCATTAAATTATCGTAATGGTCTGAGGAATGAGTTTTGGAAATAGTTTTGGACATTTTTAGAAATATGTAAGCTGAATGAGTACATAAATTAGTGTAGAATTTTGTACATTGATTTAATTTTATCCCATATGCTACTCGTGTACATGATTTTATCGTCTTAAACATTAGCTTCATGAAATTTGATAAAACCGTCGCGAGAAATTTTTTGATGAATACTTCTTCTACAAGCTGATGTCCAATATTCAGTGATGTATTTATCTACCTTCCAGGAAACTTTCTCGTTCCAAACACAAATAACTAACTAACTGAGTAATTCTATGGCATATGGAACTGCCAGGTTCACCGCCGCAGTAACAAACTTTCGCCATTGGATGATATCCTAAGTACACTTATATATCTCCTCCCAATTTATTTTTTTTTAAGTGAAAAGCATTATGTCCCAGTTGCAAGAAATGCAGGAAAGTTCAAATAGAAGCAAAGAGGATACACAAAAGACAACGTATGTATTTTTTTTTTATATCCCTTCCACTACTTACTTTTCTCCTTTAGGAAAATCCCACTCTCTGTTTTCAACAAAAGACGCATGCTAGCTTAGCACCAGATGTTAAAATGAAATGTTACATTAATCTCAATGTGACATATTTAATGTGACAGTTAGGCAAGAAAATCTCTCTCCCTCTCTCATATATATAATGTGTGTGTGTGTGTGTGTAAATATTTAAAGCTTTTTGTTCATCATGTTTTATATGTTTTCCTTTGAATCTTATCGTTTTCCCTTCCTCAGTCTTTCCCTCGATGTCCCCAGTGTCTTTCTCTCCAACCATTTCCAGTTACTTCATTTTTCTTTCTTTTTGCTGAGATACATCTGCGACTAGAGAGCAGGAAACATAGATCTAGGTGACAGAATAATTTTATTCAGAGGGACATACACTTAAGAAAGCAAAGAAAGGTTTTTGGATAATGCTACTTATGAAACAGTATTTCTTTTTTTTTACTTTTATTGTGTTTATTTTTATTTCCAAATGTTAGTAAGTAGAAAGTTAGGTAAAAAGATAATGGAGACAAAGTGTATTTTTCTTTATTAATGTTTGAATTTATCCTGGCATACTTTAAGGAGAAAAGACAAATTAGCTTTTCTTGTCCTACCGACTGCGACACTAAGAAAAACCTAAAGTATATATGTCATATCGTAAACTTGCTACTACACAAGTGTTACCAAAGCTAGTTAAACTTTGCAATCGATTACGCTATATTTGTAGGTTTTGCTGTCGGTGGAGTATCTAAAGGATATCCGAATACTACAAAATAGCTGTCAGTAACAGTCATCCAATTTCGTCTAGCCTAAGGAGCGTTTAGACTCTGGATTGAAGGCTAATAAAGCTTTCTACTGTCAAATAAATATATGTATACGTAAATGCAACCAATGACTTTAATCGACCCTTCAAACAATAGAATACTCAACGCCTTACTACAAATGCACGTCACTTAAGAAATGATATCACTAATAATATTTATTTTCACAACACAGTTGAATACCACGCATAATTATATAGTATTATTCACTGTACGACATACGTAGGGTATGAATTCATATTAATAGGCTTGTACGTAGGGTTACCACCTTTTGATGAATAAATAACGGGACACTGCAAAAATTACGGGATAATACCAAAAAATACGGGACAAATCTGAAATAACCTAAAATAAAATTAACGAGTAAGGTGCTCTACTACTATATGACTCTCCGCACAATTTACAACATCCATGATAATCAAGAGCACTCAGAAAAGAAACGTCTTGCTTGCGAATTTTCACACTCCAAAAGCACTGGCGGGTGGAAAATGGAGATTTCGATTTCCTAAGCATAGTTTGTGTCAGTACCTGCACTGCAAGAAAAATGAATTTTAATTCAGTACCTTTCCGTGTTTCTGCGCTACCACATTTTTTTTTAAATCAACACAACAAATGGTGTTGATTTCGGGGATTCAGCACAATGGATTTATAAATTCTGATTCAAAACAATGAAGAGTGTCACAGTGCTACTGTTATCACTGTGCTGAATGAAAGAAAACATACAACAAACGGTATTGATTTAACACACAATGTCGTGGTCGCTCTGGTGCACCGAAAAGTGTTGAATTAATACAGCTATTTTTGCATTGTGTAATCAACTAGAGCAAAAAAAAGTGAGCATTATATCTCCACTCCCAGGTCGCCTGGGGTATGAACAGAGTCTTCTCGCCAATTTGCATAGTAAACAGTTGGAAAAGAGTGCATGACTGTTTATTTCTTAAAATTATTGATATGTGGAAAACATGTCTGAAAATTTCCTACTTATAATACGGGACAACCACTGATAATACGGGATGCACAAATTTCACCTAAAATACGGGATATCCCGTATTATACAGAACAGGTGGCAACCCTACTTGTACGTCAAGTAAGAAACACTTTTCGCTCACCTTTACAGCACACCAAAATAAATATAAGGTTGCACTAACATACACATTAGCTATGTTGTTAGCAGAGAAACGCAACTGTATGGATGACAAAAAACTGGTTTAATAAACACTCTGATTCCTAGGTACTCTGCTGTCCCCGGAGATTTCAAGTTTTAAAGTCATTAAGCATGTAGTGGACACTGTGCAAACCTTACTCAATGGCTTGCAATCATTCCAACAAATATACCTATGGTACGGACAATCATTGACTCTACTTTGGTAGATATGTACAGCCAGGAAACGACTCCTATACATAGTATTCTCATTACAACTTCGACTAAACAGATGTTACTCGGACGATGGGAACAGCTATACTATAAATCTCCTAAAATAGCAGAGAAGTCAATCTGTGAATTTGACTGTAATTTAAACAGTGTTCTCCCAATGTTAAATGATTACGTCCCATTCTTGCATCACCTGTGCATTCAGACCAAGAAATAAAGAAGTATCTCAGTGCATAAAGGAAACGTTTTGGAGGGTATACAGAATATTACTCTATGATTCTATTTTTTATGGGGTGAGTAGGTACATTTACACCCATAAAGTGACAGTTACTGCGTCATGGTTTAGCGTAGTCGCGAGCATAAATCAAGTAAAAGTCCCCAGATTCACAAATTTACATATTTTCAATATCACCCTTTTGCGTTGCGTAATTAGAAATTCTCAAATGCAGAGCGAAACTAAAAAAAAGCAAGATCTTTCAAAAAATGGGTTAGCAGGAATGAACATTTTATTGGCAGAAACAGGTCGTAAAAATAAAGAGAAACGGAAAACATAGCAAGTATAGCTCAACCGCATTTTACAAAAATAATCGAGTGAAATATACCGACAATACTACCTACCAGCCACGCACCTTAGCATTTAACAAATATCGACAAATTACCACTCGTGATCATCGAGTTTGCCGTAAATAACACAAACAATGCAAGTCCAGGTGTAGTAGCATTTTATTTTTAAAACACCGGACTTTTTCAAGAAAATAACAAGTGCCAACCTGACATTACTAAAAAGGTTAAAAAGCGAACGGTTGGTAACACTATGCGTAATTACATTAAGTTTTCCGATATAGTGCTAATAGTAATATGTAAATTTTTACTGATGTCCGGTAAAATATTGTATATTCTAGAATATGGCTATGCATGACTTTCAACTAGTCAGTATTTTTACGACAGATACTTTGAGGGAATAAGGATTGTCTGTACCTAATATTTATTTATAAAACTATTAATTTGTAGGCAATCAACAAGTAAAATTATATTCATCTTTATACGAGTTATCAACTGTCCTCTGTCGTCTGCACAAGCATTAAGTTTGTCGACGAAATGTTTAAGTGGATAATGAAAGAAGCGATTAAAACAAACCCCACCAAAGTTACATATAATGCAAAAAAAAAACTATGTAATGAAATGTAATTGAGAACTTAATATCAAATAATACATTGCTCAGGGAATAAAACAAAGCTTCAAAATTCTATTAAAATTTATACAAGTATACAAGTAAACTATCCATTTCAGGAACAGATATATACTCTGTTCCGTTGTATACATGGATAAACGTCAGACTTTTGCCAAAGCAATGGTGTTCGTACTTGATACTACGAAATTGCGTGGGAGAGAGAGAAAAAGGAAAAAATGGAACTTGTACTTCTATTTCTATAAAATAAATTTCAATATTAATCTATGTCAACTATTTGGGTGAAAGCATAAGTAATACGATGTGATAATAACACAAAATATCAGTACGTGGTACCACGACTGAAAAATCCCTTATATCGAAACACAGGTATGTAAACAACCAAATGATTCATCTGAAACTTGATTGACCTCAACATTAACTCCTAAGTAAATTGTTCATACGTCGAGTATATTATGTATACAAGAAAAATCTTAAAATAATTTTAATAAAACAATAGACTTTCTTGATTAGTTTTCACTACAGATATTCGAAAAGGTTTTTCGTTGTTTCAAATGTTAAATAATTCACAAGTCTTTGGTGTCGATAAGAAGTGCAATATGGTACCTTAACCCTAAAGCCAATTACAAATTAGCGTAATAAATTGTAGAAATGTTCAATTACTTCCGTGATAGATTGGCATGTACAGTCACTTACAATAATAAATGGAGGTTGAAGTTATAAGAAACGATAGATCATTCCTCCAGGTGAATTGTTTCACTGTACGTCCAATAGATACACAACCAACATGTCATTAAAAATATGCGCCAACACATGACATGCCAGGATATTCCTCCATTTGGAGGATGAAAGCATCATTTAAAGAACCACGAGATAGATGGCAGAAATTCCATTCCGTTCTAAGAGATTGGAATTAATGCAAAGAAAAAGAAAATTGAATTGAATTGAAATGGTCTTTATTGAAGCGGGCGAGGTTCAGCCTATGGCTGCTCTGTCACCTAACCTTGTCAGAGTAAGAGTATGGTTATAATATTACAATAAGAAAAAAAAGAATAATGCACGTTAGCCACTAGTAAGGGCAATACAACAATAATAGAATTACATGAAATATACAATGTTAGTAATATAAGCGAAATACAATACAAACAAAAAGAATGATAAAAGAATAATGCACAATAATGATGATGATGATGATGATGATGATGATAATAATAATAATAATAATAATAATAATAAACAATCCTATATACTAAATGCACTCACTCACACACACAGAGATATAGACACCAAACACACGCATTTCTTTATTGGTGTCAACAGTTACATGTCTACGAGGAAAAAGAACGTTACAAATATATAATGATTCTAATTACCCAATACCAAGGTGTGAAATTGTCAGGTTGGGTCATAAGAGTTTGAGCTTAGTAATTGCTTCCGATGGAGGAAATGTTTGACCATAGTTTTGAACGCACTGTAGGTGGTAGAATTGGTAATACTGATTGGCAGAGAGTTCCATGCTCTTGCTGCTGAAACAGAAAATGAACCAGCTGTTTGGCAGAATCTGAAACGGGACGTTACTATTACGTGTTGTGTAATAGATTGACGACTAATTTCGACATTTCACGTAAACAATTACAAACTCAATTATTATAAGTACCCCGTGTATCTAATACAAAAGTGACCAATGCTGTGGTCGTTATAGGTGATCAAAGACAGGTTATAATGTCAGCCTAATAACGAAAATTAATTATGAATAATCCGCCTGTGAATATTCTATGTGTGGGAGAAAATTTAGAATAAACAATACATGCCGAAAAATCGAATAAATGCATAGGAGTGCAAAAATGGTAAAGTATTTTGAAAGACAAATATATAAACAGTCATGCTTGCACGTTATACAAGGCGATACGAAAAAATATACTTTAATACAAACATCAAAAAGAAACTGTATCAAAATGTTAGGCATTTCCTGTGCTTCAAATTATATATTTCCGTGCGTTATTTGTAATGTTTCTCCAATATCATGTTACCATCAAGACAAAATTGGACCCAAACGGATAAGTAACATAAAGAATCGTTTTTCATCAAAAGAAGAGATTGATTTGGAAATGTTTTTGTGTTCAGAGGCACCACGCGGGAAATGATGTGAATGTATTGAAAATTGCTAATATGTTAGACGTAGTTCTACCATATTTGAGGGGGCCACGGTGACTCATTTGGTACAGCGTTCACCTCTGGTGCTAGGGGTCGTCGGATCGATACCTGATCATGCCATGTGGGCTTTGTGGTGAACAAACACCGTGTGAGTGGGTTTTCTAGGGGTGCTCCCGTTTCCTCCCACTTTCTTCATTCCACCAATTCATCCCATCATCATACATACGGCCTAAGCCATAATTGCCTAAAGGCCTTAAAATAATTTCAATTCATTACCAAATTTGTGGAACATGATACTACGGACAATTTGATATTTTCGTAGTAGAAAGTCGCTTGCTTCTTTTCTTTAATACAAAACTGAATAGCTATCACTTTTATTCTGCAAGCCTAACTTTGAGTCACAACTAAGCTCTTTCGATCGATAATTTTCTTTTCTTACAGTATAAAGAAAACCTTGCAAACTGCAGGATATTTGTGATATTGACTACAGTGGGTTACAAGACAGTCTAGTGTGGCTACACTATAGCAAAGACATGATATTCGTAAAGTCATAGCAGGATCATATCTCTTAGCTTACTTATTTGGCACAATCTATAACAGAATTAAGGGAATTAGGGAATTACTTCAGAATTACGCAAAGAGCTATAGCAATTAAGGGAATTACTACAGAATTACGAAAAGAGTTATAACAATTA
>JAGDQP010006254.1:47061-73475 GCA_022664845.1 Lepisma saccharinum | reverse complement strand
GTGATATTTGCAGAATGTTCTAGTGTTAGTCTAAAGAATGGAATGTTGATTTAAAAAAAAATCTTTTCTAAATTGTTCTGGGGGACATTTTGTTCTGTTAGGAGAATAAGAGAAGCCAGTCAATGTGTTGAAACAACAAACGGGTTTGTTTAAAGGAAAAGAAACCTAGAGAAAATCTCAGGCGGATAAGATGGCTGCAGGGATCGAACCGGGAACCATTCAAATTCAAAGCCTTGCAAGTGAATTGAGTTAGTTTCTTTAAACCTTTAATAAACTTTATTTTTATATGGGCCAGTCTAGTAACTTTGGACTTCGGTCCGTCACGATTCTCCCCCCCTTAGCTGTTAAAATGCCTCTGCCGAGACTTGAACCTGGGACCTTCAGGCCGATGGTCTTCCGTCTCAGACCGCTCGGTCAGTCAGTTGACATCAGAAACGAAGTAATTATTATATTAATGCCTTGACTGTATGCAAGCTAAATGCATGGGTGTAGTGAAGATTGGTAAACAATAATAAAACAAAGCTGAGATAATTAAATTAAAAATAATTTCAATATAAATACGTTTACCATGAAAAGGGACTATGTTTACCTCCCCCACAAATTCTAAGAATTGTATTTACCAGATTCTAACAATTGTATTTACCTAATTCTAATTATTGTATTTACCAAATTCTAACAATTGTATTTACCTAATTCTAATTATTGTATTTACCTAATTCTAATTATTGTATTTACCTAATTCTAATTATTGTATTTACCTGATTCTAATTATTGTATTTACCTGATTCTAACAAATGTCCCTATTTACTACTAAGCAGGTTCACCGCACTGGCGTGACTAAAACTAAAGGAGATAAGAACGCTTCATATTCTTCTCCAGTTAGTGAAAACAGCAACTTGTCTCCTCCATATCTAGCTTCCATGCTAAAACATATGCACCTCAATCATAACATAAACACTCGTTCACATAGTAATGTCACCCTAAGGATACAAAAGCACACATCTGAAAGCTATTCGAAATCATTTGCAGTGTACGGCATCCAACAGTGGAACAATCTTCCTTCGGCAATTCGCACAGCCAGCTCAGTCAATAGCTTTAGAAAGAAATTTTACAGTCATTTTCTTACACTTGCCTATAGCAGTACAAAACAATGTTAATTTCATTGGAAGGTTTCTCTTCCAGAAATAAATATGATATGTTGTCAATCTGCCTGTACTCTTGCTTCAATTTTACTTTCGTGAGCGCAGCACATTAAAAATATACATGTATGTGTATTTGTGTATGTGTGTGTGTTTGGTGGTAAGGTTCTATGTAGGGTGTGGGAGGGGTACTTATTGTGTTCATGTCGGGGAAATTGGTGGAGGGATGGGCTAGAATGGGATAACATTTATATTTTACATATTTTTTCTTTGTAATAAGTGTTTTTTTGTATTTTTATATCTCTATGTGCGAGTATATATATATATATATATCATGGTTGGGTGGAAGACAAGGCTATCAGCCTTAACTTTGCCATGTTAAATAAAAGTCTAAATAAAATAAAATAAAGTTTTATCTATATAAATAGAAGTGAGTGTTTGTATGTTTATTTGTGCTCTATACAAATCTACATGCGTGCATCGATTTCCACCAATTTTGCATACCTGTTCCTTGGGTAACGGAATAGAGTACAGGTATATTTTAATTCACCGGAAATGACCGTGTAACCAACTAATTAAAAAATCTAATTAATAACAATGAAAAATATATTATTTACCACTTTAATCTAAAACAACAATGAAATAAATAAATATATTTTTATTCAAATTTAGACTAATTAATTGTTTAACGTAAATTTTATGTATTCGAATACGCAAGTTATGGATAACTAATACCAGTACTACAGTAATAATATTTAGTTGTAGTAGTTCTTGTTGTAATTGTAGTTATAGTAGTAGTAGTAGTAGTAACAGTAGTATTTGTTGTAACAGAGTATAAAAAAACTACTCTGTTAAGAAACAGATAACCCCTCCTTCCACATACACGGACCGGAACAGCACAACAGCAACATCCAGCCGATCAGACCAACCCCTAGCTCTCATCTCTAGTGTACAAAGACATTAAACAAGTCAGGAACACAGTCCCAACAGCTAGGTCATCACATGTGAACCTCAAAGCCGAACAGACCAGGAACACCGTCCCGGTAGCGGGTTAAGCACACAAAAGAAAAGAACTAGCAGGAGAGGGGTTTCTCCCAAAGAGAAAAAAAATCAAAACATTCAGAACTGGAATAGGGTAAGACAGTGTCAACCTCGTCGGAGAACTGAAACATTCCTCATGGACTGGAACCTGGATAGTTGCCTCAACACATAATGGTCTAAGAACAGGTTCACCAGCTTGTACACTACTGACATCAAAAGTAACCGGTGCCACATCAGTACCTTCCGTGTTTATAGATGAAAGGAATGCCGAACAAACACTAGAAAGTGATAGGAAACCAAGAAGTAAACATGCGACCACGAAGGAAAAGAGGAGGAAAAGAACTTTCCTCCAAAAGGGAGCATCGATCAGGGAAACTCGAGGACGATGGCTGCTGAAATAACAAAAATCCGAAAGTTTCATAACATCACACACCAAATTCACCGATGAAATATTTATTTGAAGATCGGAAACTAAAAATTTTGAGTATAATTTGATCGGAAACTAGAAATTTTGAGCATCGTTTAGAGCGCACTGCTGTCAGAGATGGAGTTCATGTACGGAGTCTTACCCCAGGTATTCCATAAAAAAGAAAAAAAAACACGCATAAACAAATGTCGCATGGAACTTCACGTTTCGCGGAGGAAAAAAACGATTATCGACGAGATTCACATACGCACTCTATGAAGAACTCGTACAATAAAGATAAAAGTAAAAAATCTCACGTGTACTAATCTAACGTTGAAAGAACTTATTAAACCATAATCAGTAGAACCCGAAGCTCTAAGATTTTTAATTTCATGAAACCAAAGCTTACTGCACATTCTTTACACATTAAAAGTAGCTTAACCTTAGCTTTCTAATTGAACTAGAACTACACAAGTCAATTAAACAGGAAAAACCCTTTGGATGTATTGTTTATTTGTATAAAAAAGTTATTCTGTAATCTCATTACACAGAGTAGTTATGTGCTCAACAATAAAATACATTCATTACTTTGAAGGAAAATATATTATTCCGGTAAGCTACATTGATATTTGTTCAGAGTCGGAAGGAAAACATTAATATTGAAGTATTAAAAGTCTTTGCGTCAAGTTTCCAGTTTAAAATTTTATAGGGAAATAAAAATAAATTACGTTTCGTTTCGTAAATCAGTCCAAATTCACAACTCGCGGTCACAACACAATTTCGTATGTTCGTTTAAACAGAATGAAAGATTAGGAAACAGTCAAACTAAATAAGAAGTTAATGCAGGTATTCGAAATTATCATGTAAAGTTCAATATTTGTAAAATTTTAGTTTGCATAACGTCAACCACTGAATTTACATTCTTATTAGATAATATTTCATTTTTTCAACCAAATTTAATGTAACATCAGATTACGAAACTTCGTAGTTCAAATTTACATTCTGGGGTCAAATCCAGTGTAATCACTTTTCTGTATTTATCAAACATTTCGTTCAAAGTTTTAGTCAGGTTCAATGAGAAAGTTATACAATAAATCGAAATCTGAATATATATATGAATTCAGAAATCACAGTAATTCAACATGACCCCAAGATTCCTTTACAAGCAATCAGGTAGGAAGCCTGACATTTTTATCGGTCAAAAGCATTGAACGGAAAGAAAACTAGAATCTAACCGTAGACGGAAAACAAAAGCACATGCACTCGGAGTGCTAAAACTCAGACTAACTTTTCTCATGACAAAACGGTAGCTTCAACGAAAATTTACGAGATTTAGCGCAGTAACTAAACTGTATTTTCACCGTTTAATAATACTTCGGCTGTACTTGAAGACAAGTAAAGTAAAATAAAATAAAAGGAGAAATGGTTCTTCAGATTTGGAAACCCTACGGTTCAAGTTTTGGGGGGGGGGGGTCAGTCCCATGTTCGCCGTGGTCCAGCTTAGCCTAACATTGTGAAGATATCACCTTGCACTATCAAAACTTCACACCTATAAATTTCAGACATACCGGAAATTTATAATCTAAACCACACTCTTGAATGTAATTAAAATGATGAAAACTCTATCTTGGGAAACCACTTAGGAAAATTTATCCCAAAGTTCTAATTTTCTATTTTCAGTTTAGACCATAAAGCCGTCTTCCAAAAGATGGCTCTTGAAGAGACAACTTCGATGAACAGACATCTTGTTTAAAAAATTTAATTTCTCACGGCCAAGAAGGAACGGCGAACATCGTATTATACCCATCAAAATATCGAGGTATAAATATTACCTGAGTGCTACATTGACTACTCTATTAAATTTTATTTTCGAAATTTAAAATTTCATATTGTTTGAGTCAATTAGCACTTCCACACGTTGTAACTGCCATTTTTAGCTCTCTCTTCTGAGACGAAGTTCAAGGCCCTTTTTCAGAAAAAGATCCTTACACTCCAAATAGTCAGGGCTACCAGAACCTCCAAAGTCTACCAAACTGTGAGAATTTCCACAACTACCATTATGAGCAAAAAGGCAACATAACTAAAGCTGAAATTGCCAAAATGAAAAGAATTATATTTATAATTAAGAAATTAAATAAAAATATATATTAGGCTTTATTCTGGCGGGAAGATTTGCCCAGTTATAATTCAACACATCGTATTGTTTTTAATCCAATAATGAACGAAGATACAACAGAGCAATAGGAAGATAATTAACAAGAAGAGGATGAGCCGAAAATAGTTTGTATAGAAAAGGGTAACCCGCCAGAGAGAAAAACAAATGAATAAAGAAAATTTTAACCCAGCGCAAAAGAGATAGAAGGCGGTCAAGATAGTAAAAGCAAGCAAGTAAGTGGTCAAGACATTAATATTCTTTGGAAAGCAGACTGAATAGAGAACGCAAACAAATGGAACGATGATTCCAACCGTTACATTGTTGTAGAAGTAGTAGCTATTGTTGTTATAGAATTAGTAATAGTATTAGTTGTAGTATCAGTATTATCAGCAGTTGTAGTATTTTCAACAGTATTAGATTTGCAGTAATAGTATTATTATAACCATTAATGTTTCCAATGTATTTTACTCGGCCCGAACCAAAGGGTATGTTCTTTAGCGAGTTGATGAGCTTCCGAGCACGGGACCTACAGTTTTTGGTAAAGGGGTCTCCGAACCACTCCGTTCAATGGACCCCGGCTGTTGTTATTATAGAATTAGTAGTATAAGTGCTAGTGTTGCCAACATATTTTATTCATCCCGCTCCAACGGGCGGGCAAATCAGCAAGTGTATAATAGAATTTACAATAGCCTGTACCAACGTATCTCAAAGTATCCCCACGAGGAAAACTCGGTGGGCCTCGGGTCGCCCGCCATTATGGTTGGTGGGCCATCGGCTGCCCGCCGAGTTTTCCTCATACGTCGATCATCAGAGGTTCATGAAACTTCATTAGGTAGTTCGTAGGCTGTCTGAACTAAAGATTACGAGGCAACAAGTTTTCCTCCTTTTGATATTGAAAGAAACAAAGTTACATAGTATTTAGTTTCCTTACGCATTAAAGTATGTTACATTTTTTTTGGTAAACTTCATTAAAAATATTTTTATTCTATCAAATTATTTAACAACGAATTACTGTACAGTAATTTTCGTTGGTGTTTTATAATGATGTAAATAAACTAGAATTTTTTGTTCTTTTTATTGTGTATTGCGGGTAAGGGGCAAAATATAACACGTTAGCCGTCAAGTTGGTTGTCCGCTCTAAGTGAATTGATCATTTGGTGGTCTGGTGGTCTGAAAAATTTCAGAAACACTGACCTGTACATTGTACAATTCATTACGCTCTATTAGTGGCAAAAATCGTGAACTTCGGCTCTGTACTAGGAAGACACGCAGATTTGAGTAGAGCTGCCGAACGTTTCGAGGAACTTCCTCAGGTTCACTAGGAGAATGATAGGATTACACATTGCGAAAGCAGCCTTCCTTTTCCCTTTCTCCAAAAGAATGTACAACGAGGGGATTTGTGATGTCCTTGGCTGAGGACATCTACGCTCGAACAACCTTACAATTGTAAAATGCTTAAAAGAAATAAATCACCTGTACGGTTTGTTCAATTAATGGGTTCTGTAAGTAATACTCAAGACTAGCTATTTAATGCATTGTAGGCTGCCTAAATTTCCTCCTTAAACCAAAACAGAAATAGCACTAACAAACAATAGCAACCAAATTTGGTATTGTGTCTACGCCTTGTGACTGCAGAGAGCGAAAATAAATACTAACGATCATTTATTATCTTTTCAAACTGAAGAAAACGTCACGAGTTCCAAGACCCGTTTTATAGGTTCATTTATTTCCCTGTGACTTGTTTGATACTTGTCACTGTCAGTTGGAAGGGAAAAAAAGTAAGTAACTGTGCATTCTTGTTCCCATTCAGCGATCTAAAGAAACAAGTTCGTTTAATAATTATGAGTAAGGTGAAATATTACTGAGAAGCCTACTACACAGCACATGCTGTGGACAATGTTGCAACTCAGGAGATTAATACCCTGTGTTAGACCACACAGAGACACGGCCCTATTTTCTCTTCAAATCTCTTTATCTTACTCATTTCACCATTACCATGATGTACAATTGCATTTGAACAAGGGAAAAGCTAAAAACGATAAAAAATCTTTTATTATTTTGGCGCTCCGACGCCCTGCGCTGCGACATTGCTCGCACTTGCTGTGTACTATTATAAGCAAGCAAGCATTCTTAGGCAGGAGTACATAAAAAACGATAAATCGACTTCTTATTGAACTTCAAATCCCAGTTTTCAGGTTCCATTAAGAAATATAGATTGCTTTTTCCAATTACATTTTGTTAAAATGTCGTATATTAGGGCCTCTTTTTAAATAATAATGATAATAATAATCTACTTTTAGTTAGACAATTTTCTGACTTTCGGTTTTCCGGACACTAAATTGTCAGAATATATATTTTTCCGGCCGGCGCGGCCTATCAATCTGAGCCTTTTCCACTGATTTTGTTTTAGATTTTCTATTGGAAACTTTAAAAATAGAATTGTTACAAACTAGAAATTGAAAATTCACAATGGAGAAGTTTAGAAGATAAGGATGAAATTACAACTTAAATATTTTTAAAACTCGACTTCATATTTAATATATAATACGAAATGTATGTGACACAAATAATAGAAACTTTTTACACTAGGCATATCTTTGTGTAAAAAGGTTGACGCATCTTCATATAAAATGTGAATATTTTTTGTCACATTTATTTCGGGTTATGTGAAAGAAGAACTCTCAATGCTTTTATTTGAAAATGTAACTTACAGATCTTTCCTTCTAAGCCTCTTAATCAAACGCTTGCTACTCAAAATACTTTAAAACTAATCTTAAGCAATAATGAAGCCACTTTTAGAAGCTATTCCAAACACTTTGTAACATCTTGCAACATTTTATCCATATTGTTCAAAGGCACACTTCTCTACTCTTTGGTGTAAATTTTCCAAGGAAGTTGGATTTCTGAAATCAATTATATTTTTGAAGTTTCCAATACAAAATCTGTAAAAGTTTTAGTGGGAAACGCTCAGGTTAATATAGAAGGCCGGTTGAAACTATGTAGTTGGCTTTGGTTTATATGGTAGAATTCCGTTATTCGTTTTTTTAAATATACTAATGGTGTATGCTTTGCACTAACCCCGCTTTCTCTGATTCCTTCAATTCACATCCACAACACGTACATATGAGCATATGGGATGAACCATTCCTGTATTAATTTTATATCAAAATTTGCTTAATGAATGATTATTTCTGTGGGTGTAGACAAGGCCGTCTGATGAGCGACACGTTCACTGCGAAGGTCTACGTACAGAGAGCCATCTCCACGCGCTCTCTTTCTCCTTCACTTTTTGTCGGCTTCCATCAGTCATTTAAATGATCCCGTTAATACAAATGAACGCGTTCCTAGACAATGACGTCACTATTTTTCAATACACACGCGTGCGTGATGGTTAAGTGGGCCACGTACATCACGATTTTTATGGAAGTCCAACAGCGCGAAGATGATGATGATGACGAGGAACAAAAAAGATCATCTCTTGCCCTGATGCAAGACATTAAGTCGAAAACCACGCGAAGGTCGAATGTTTGTGTGTGTGTGTGTGTGAGAGAGAGAGAGAGAGAGAAAGAGAGAGAGAGAGAGAGATCATAAAGCCTGGCGGAAGCTGACTTTGCCCTCAATTTGATCGTAGACAGGTGGCGCTTACTGAAAACATTTTAACAGTTGAGAATATTATTAACTCTCCCTTTCCTTTGCCAATATTGGTCTTGTTGCAGTCACATCTCATTAACATACCCTTTAATACTCCTGGATCCTTGTTGTTTGGTATGCAAGAATATTATACAATTTTTCATGGATTAATAAGATTCCTAATTCTAAGTGGTGACTTATGAGTTATGAATCATCCTTGTATTTATGTAGAAATCTCTTCACATGTTTTGCCCATGAATGGAACAGTGCCTGTCTTCAGCCATTTATCTGTTCTTGTTTGCTATTTTCACCTACTTTCATTTCTAATTACCCTGTTGGGTGTTATTGGTCTCTGGTAGCCACGCTGAAATTCAGTGTTCGATTTGTTATAAATTACGAGGGGGGGGGGATAATAGAGCTAGTGGTTGCTGGTAAGTTTCAACATACTACCTATTTTAGTAAATATACAAAAATTTTATCCCTGGTTGGGATGATATTTAGGATCAACAAACGGGAATGAAATCCTCAGGGACAGGGGAAATCCCCGGTATCCCCCAAACAAATTGATCACTGCTGAAATTAATTCTTCATATTATTGATCTCCTTAGCTAAGTATTCTAATTCAACTCCGACCTGCTGTGAAGTGATGCGACGTCTTCTAGTACAACAATGTGTCCCAGTACACCATCTTTTGTTTTTCTGGTGAGTAGTTTTGGTCGGAAATGGAAGTGGATCGTAGTTCGCGGTTTCCCTAATACATTCCATCGTATGTTACAATGCCTTGTATTTAAATGTTAATGAATTTTCTGTAGGTTTAGCTGTTCTTGTTGCCGTAAGACAACATATGAGAACGTCGATGAAAATTTCGTAGCTGGTGACGGGTTACCCGTCAGCTTTATTGAAGGTATTAAATATATTTTTACAATTATGAAAGTGAACAATAGATAAATAACATCGGTTGGTCACATAAAATGACTTGGCATAGAGCATGGACCAGGCTGGCGAAATGACAAATCTCCAAGTTTTCCAGAGGTGGTAAAATACTTTGCAGAACTGCTTGAGCACGGGAATAGGGAACGGGAACACTAAGTCATATATCCGGCGATCACTTGATGAAAATGTAGTTTCGTCTAATTACAAGAAAACTGTCTCCGGTGAGACACGAAAATCATCATGAAACTCCCACAGTCCATTGATGATGTGTTCAAATGAATATTCCTGTAGTACTACGTTTCGGAAATTTGCGGAACACGAGTTATGGGACTTCAAAGTTTTCGAAATTTTGCTCTGAACACCTGAATGTTAGGCAACACTTTGTACATATGTGTTGAAGTTGTGCGTTTCCCATTCACTTTTATATAAATGTCTGGGCTGAAGATAATTTAAATATTATATTAAAGTTATTGATGAAGTTGACGTGTTAATTGCTCTAATCCCTGTCAAATGCGAATATTATATAAATACAGGATTATCCAAAGAAAACTTCTCATCTTGTTAATTTTGTAACGAATTGGTTTCCAGGAGGAATCCCTTTTAATTTCAGGGAAATGTAGCATCGTGGTCAAGCATTGCATGCTGTTCCATTTTATTGTGGTCTAGTGACAAAAAAGTGATTTTTTCTTAAATGTCATCATGGGTCAAGTTACATATCATGTCAATTGTCTTTAGGTTCTATTTACAAAGATTACAAATTAAATTGAATTAGCTTCAATTATCTTTTATGGGTTACAGTGGTAATTCTTGCGGTCAGTAAGGCTTGGAAGTTATCGGGCAGGGTACCAACTCAACATTCATCTCGTGAAATTGATAGAAACTCTGGACATTTTCAGACATGATGTTTGACAAAGGGGTTCGAACACAAGTGCTTCCCCTTTCCAACGTGCAATGTTGATCTGAAATTCGAGGCGTTAACGAATTCATCAGAGGGGTTGGGTACTATTGGATCAGAAAACAAGAGACAGCACGTTTAAATTTATCATAGTGAGGTTTCCAGGAATTCTTTTATATTAACGATGGCAGTTGGAATGCTCATAATGTTAAATAATGTAAAATATTATATCAGCTATTAAGTTCCACTTTATAATATTTGAGAGTTCCAAACGCAATTTCTCGCAAAGTGTTCAGAGAAACTAGTAAATGAGAGGGATCAAAGCAATTAACACGTCAACTTCATCAATAACTTTAACATTTAAATTATCTTCAGCGCAACCTTTTATATAAAAGTGAATAGGAAATACATAATCTACAACACATATGTATGAAGTGTTGCCTGCCATTCAGCTGTTCAGAACAAAATTTCGAAAACTTTGAAGTCCTATAACTCGGGTTCTGCAAAATTCCGAAATGTTGAACACTACAGGAGTGTTGATTTGAACATATCATCAATGGACTGTGGAAGTTTCATGCTGATTTTCGTGTCCCACAGTTTCCTTGTTGGTGTCGAGATTGTGAGATTGAACTGTATACTTCAATCCTTCCTAAAATATAACTAACAGTGTGATACATTCAAAAATATGTATTCTTCTTGGATTAAGACATTACTGCGAGTAACACAAAGCTCTATATTAGGGCCACTACTTTTTATCCTCTGTATTTCGTACGTATGTAAACATCATCTATATACAGATTATCTGCAAATATATTTTTATTTCAAATTCCCTTCTTTGCATGATGAAGTGGAGCAGTGAATAAAGGTCTGCATGCTCTAACTTAATGGGCAGATAAACACTACCGAAAATTAAACCCTCTACAGACACAACCCTTGATTATAAGTAAACAACATACTTCAGAATGAGCGGACTAAACATGTCTCAAGTTATGTTGAACGGCACTAAAGTAGAATATGCTAAGCAAGTGAGAAATCTCAGTCATCATGGACAACCAGCATACATGGAACAAACTCATGATATACTTATATTTAACCAAGAAAGTGTACACTGTATTGTACACCTTTGAAATGCTAGAGCACTTTCTTTCAAGAAGCCAAAAGATTCACTCGGTGCAGGCCTTAGTGCATCCATTATTTTATTATTGTGCTGCAGTATACAATCTTTCAATTAGTTTTTCAGTTATGTAGTAAATTGTTTACTCCGTATTCGTCAACGGAATATACTATCTTCTCTATGAGAAATATAAGATCGAAATCGAAATTTTAATCAAACATGCACAATGAGCAAAGGAAGTCTCTGAAACGGAAAGTGCTGAACATAGGCAACACATCACACATGAAAGTTTCGTTTAATCAGTCCTGGTAAGCAAAAAAAATTATAGTTTTCTCCCCATCCACCGTGCAGAGTTCGCTCAAGCAGTAATTGGAAGAATCTATACACAGAAAGAAACACGCCCCCTTCCCTGCTGAAACTTACTTCTTCAACCAAAAGCATGAGCTCCAAAAACAGAAAAGAACTTCAGTAAATAATAATAAACATTCCACCCACGAAAGTTTAAAAAATATGAAATGAACACTTTGATTGACTGAGAAATAACGCAATGGGACTTTAAATTGCGTATATAATGACAACAATTATATTTTAAGTTTTGAAATGGAAACTATCATTCAATACTGGCGAAAGGTATAGTAACTGTGCAACGAATCTTCAGCGTTGTCTGTGGCATAATGGAGTAATGAGTGAAACAAGAGTTTCAGAGTAGAATTTGAGGTCGTCGGTTGAATCCCCCTCGTATTATCATTAATTTTTTTTTCGCACTTTCATTTTGAATATGACAGGCGCACAATGTCAATTTCACATAAATAATTTAAATAGCATTCCAAAACTTGGCTAAAATAACGAGCGCACAAAAATATGTTAGCCTGTCATTTTAACACTACAAACTACATAAGTGATGGAGGGTATCCAGCGAACATGTAAGTTAATATGGTCAGCCGTCGAATTCGATCCAGATCTGCAGATGAGGCAAGTACTGCCGTTAAAGCGACTATTTATTATTTACTACTTTAGTATTATTATTATTATTATTATTATTATTATTATTATTATTACCCCGTATGAACGTCAGTGAATAAGGAAAGATATAGAGTTTGTCCTGTTTGTCTATTCTTCCCCGTTCTAGATCTCAGCAATTACAAGGCCGACAGAGATAAGCTATACACCATTGGATTTCTAATAATCTGAAAGCATGAGGGAAAATATGACTGAATGTAAAACTGACACTTTTTTATTTGCTTAGTTTTCTCCATTGCCACTACGTATTTTCATTTCGGCCTGAGCCTCAGATGCCTAAAGGCCTTAAAATAAATTCAAATTCAACTTATTATCATATGGACTGTTTGTCCATCCCCCTAGATATTAGTCACAGAAAGATGGTCATACACCATAGGATTACGCTCTGAAACGGTGAGGAAAACTATGACTCCAAAACTGGCAAGCCTTTTGCAATGCTTAGAATTCTCCCTTTGTTCCCCCTGCCCCAAAATCTCAGTAACTACAAGTCCTCATGGTCTGAAAGGGTAATGAAAACGATAACTTTGATTCTTTTTAGATAGTTCCTAAGAGAACTTTGATTTTATACGAAGGCGCTTTGGGTTTGTCTATAATAAAATCATTACTTTGCTTGAAATTTACTTAACTTTGTACATGACAAGTTTACATAACATTTTGACTCACAGAACGCGCCTCCCTCTATTGGGGTGTCTGGCAGAATCCCCGGATGGAACTGAAGGCATGGAATGATATGGGCGAAGAAGTATGTGGTGAATAATATTCCTGTGGAATGTGGAAAGAGGAAATATCAATACACTTACTATAATCGCAGCGGTGCAAGAATTCTCCTGAATTGACAGCTGTGTAGCGAACCTCCGTCGCCAAGGTGTTTAAGACAGGTTACTCTTCTTTTTATCCCCATGTATATGAGTTCGAATCCAGTATCAATCAGAACTTTTTACTTTTTCTCAGCTGCGTCGGAACGTTCAGCTTTTGTTCTCTACCAATGGTAAATGGTATTCACAATGAAAGTAACATAAATTATGGTGGCGTTAATTAAACTATGGAAATGATCTAATAATGAAGAGAGTAAAGGTAATAGGGACCAAAATTACTGAATATCATCACTAAGAATTGTTACGAACGGCCATAACAAACTGGTGAGTTCCTAAGGACGGACCTAAAATTTCTGGTGAAGTGGATTTCGAACCACTCCGTATAATAAACCCCACAGACTTGAACCTGTGATTAAACTTTGCTTAAAGATAAAGTACATATAGTATTGTAGCCCAGTATATGTAGTCTCGTAGCCTAGTATATCTAGTAGCCTATGTTATAATTGCAAATAAGACATATATTATTGTCGCTTTATATAGCAAAATGAAAGTCCACGTCAATTAACGTTTTAATTTTTCACTTCATTCATAACATTCTACCTGCATTGCATAGTCGTCATTTCCCGAATCACAGTATCCCACACACAGATATTTTACATAACACCAATCTTGCGAAGAATTCTTTGGTGATTAGGATCATGCCCATTTTTCTCTTCCGCTTTCAGGACACAAACTAGTATACACGAAAGTTAATTGTTGGATAGTTGTGTGCAGCGTTATACAGAATACAATATTTACATTTTGGTGCGCGTAACCACGGGTTCGATTCCTTGAGGGTCTATTGAACCGAGTGATAAGGAATCTACTTTACCAGCAACTGAAGGTCACGTCCTTAAAAGCTCAGTAGTTTGTGTCAACCGCTCGTAAAAATGTCCCCACTAATAGTGCCCAATAATTGTTTTCGTCTTTTTCCTTTCCTTTATTCTCTTCTTCTATATTAAGCCTAGAACAATTACTGGACATTTGAGACGATGCAGCCCTAACTTTGAGCTCTGTAGTTCCGAAACTACACATGACTGAAAATTTCTTGAAACTAACAGGTTTTATTTCTAAATTCTGTTATACAAGAATAAAACAGTCTTATACGTATATATTCTCACTTTAGATTAATGTCAGGTTACATTAAGGAAGGAACGTTCTTTTTTTCTTTCCTTTCAAACATTGCTGAGAACAGTTGATTCTCAGAAAGTTGCCCTAAAGCTAATTCTTACTGTTTCATTGATCACTGTAGGAGATACCTACAGTGAGCAACTAAACAGTACTTAATTTTAGAAAAGGAATTCATGATTTCTTTAGCAAAGCTAAACATAACATTCATTTGTCTTATGTTAGATTAAGAAACAGCTTTAATGAAAACTGCACGCGAATGTTGTTCTAGCTGCTTGAGACAGCATGAAGATGACGTCACAGACCTTCGACGATAAAATCGGAAGAAGTAATCGGCTAGCGAGACCTTCTAGTGTGGTGCTTTGGTCAACGGAAGGGAAAGGGTGAGTGAGGAGGCAGGACAGATATCTCGTTCATGTCCAGAAGTGAGTAAGCGTAAACCTCCGTGTAAGTTGGGTGGCCTACGTTGCCGATTTTGCATTTCAGAAATTCGCTCACTGTACCAAAAAAAGTTAATTAGTAAGATATCCATTCTCTACAAATTACCACTTAAATAACAAGAAATACTTTGATATTCTAATATTTTTCTTAAATACCTTACGTCTGTGGAGTATGATTGTATTCTTGCATGTTTGTGTATGTGAATAAATATTTCATTATAATAAATTATAGATGGATTTTCTGTTGTTTTTTTTGTATGCTGAAATTGTGTTTAAATCATCTATTGGTAGTCATTAGGCATTAGAGAAGGCCTAATGGCCTCTAACCTTGCTAGTGAAATAAATACGAATAAAAAAAGTGTACTGAGAAAGGGGAGATGTTTAACAGAACTGAATTTTAATTTTATTTATGGGTTTTAGGTATATAAGGCTAAAGCCGTGATAAGAGGGGAAAAGATGCGGGAAGATGTCGTCCAGGGCCTAAGTAGAAGGTACCATCCCAACATTGGTGTGACTGAAGAAAAAGCCTGGAAAAACTCAGTCAGGATCGTCGGTCGCGAGTATTTAATCCGTGATCTCTTGAATGCTAAGCCAACGTTCTACCACTGAGCCACGACCGCTCGGCGCTTAATAGAATGCAAAATAATCCTTTCTGTGTTAATTACCATTGTTGATCAAGACGAATGTCCATTGTTTAGAAAACCTGTATTTTGCAGATATCTAAATAAAGTTTCAAGTACTCTACGAAACTCGCTCTTCAGATTTTCTGCAAACGGATTACAGTTAGGAAACTTTCCTTATGGGCTTAATATGAGCAAACAAGAGTGTAAGATTTTAAGGTAACTTTATTGCCAACTCCAGTCTTCCATCCATCACCCTGGAGTTTCGGTTTCACTTTTCTCGGTCAGTCCACCCAAGAGTGAAATGCTTCACATTCCCAAATGCATGTCAAAGAACGAGTAGCTCAGCTTAGAAGAGTGGTGAGTCCTAAGTCCCATATAAAGTGTTTTACGATCAAGAACTTGGCAGGTGAACTCATTACAATGACCAAGTTTATTTCTAATTTATAAGTACACAACATCATAAAGAACACAATACATTGCATTGTTCAGACTCATTAAACCATTCATCCAGATTAAATCTGTCTGTGTAGATACTGTGACTGTAAAGAAAACAAATAGTAATTAGGAATGGCCATTTAAGTTCCCGACAATATCCTTTAGAATAATATTTTAATTTTTAAACTCCTGTTGATGTCGACCATATATGTCAATACAAGGGCAGCTACCAATTCGTTTTCCCGGTACCGGTTTCACTACATTTACTATGACTGACATTTAAACTAACAAATATAAAAGCAGCCTTCAGTGCAACAGGTATATAATAACTAATTAATTACTTATTTTTCAAAAGAAAAGAATGTTATTTGTTTTCTGCTCTCACATTTCCTACTGTAACTTGTGAAATGTTGAATGATGTATTCGAACGTCAAAAATAATGAATTGTATGCAATTCTCGTGGACACAAAAAGGCTTTCTTCGTTCTTACTGTTTCTTTCTACATATCACAATTTATATGAACATGGTTTGATTTATCTGTATGTCGAGTAATATCAGTAAAAGATTTCTCAAACTGAAAACCTCTGAACGAAATATTGGATCTGCTTCTAAATATGTTCTTTCGTTGTACCCTACTCCATATAGTCATTAAAGCGACATGGATTAGTTTAAGGAATTTTTTCAACATTTCACTGTTCAATTGTTTGCTACTGATTATCTGACATCAAGTTTTATTGCTTTCAAAATAACCTGAACTATAAATAACTTATGTTTACCCTGGCATGGACATTTCCTATGAATATTCGATTTTGGAATTTTTCGGAGGAGGAGGAGATCGAGCGGCAGTAGCTCAGCTAGTAGAGCGTTAGTTTCGTATTCGGAAGGCCCTGGGAGCGATCGCAACAGCTGGCCAATCAAACTAGGCTAATGTCGGAATGGTGCTATTAAACCTGGCCTTAGTCGTCATCCTTCTCACTTCTCTCTCCTATCCTATCCGGGCCTTAGAAAAAGTTGCGTAAAGGTCACAAATAAAATACAACTCAATTCAGTTTCAGAGAGGAAGAATTTCTTATTTATATAGAATACCGTATTTTACGGCCGTTCATGTCCTATTTTACGTGTTGCTCGTTGTGTAGTATTAAGAAAAACCTTACGACCATTTTATCAACCTAGTCAACGTATTCTTAGATATATTATGAAGATTTAAACTTTTAAATTGAAGACTGAAAGTGAAAAATTATGTAAATGCCAAAACTTCGATAATCGTGTTTTCGATGTTAAAATGAAACGCCAAGACTAACAACCTGGAAAACTCCAGAAGTGCCTAGACCATTGTAAATAGTATAAATCCACGACGGAAGATAGTGTAGTGATGAACATGCCAGGTGGAGAGTGACCTGGAGAGTCCAAATTTCCACTTTGGCACTTATATCGTTTTTTTTTTTTTTCATTTCCAGTCTTCCACTGTTGTTTTCCAATTTTGAATTAATTTTGTGATCTTTGTTGAAGTTGTACTCATGTAATGTTATTTAAATCGTTTCTGTTAAAAATATGTCACAATAATTATTGGTTTTATGCAGACATTCTGTCTCCTGAAAATGAACGAACTTTTTATTGTGTAAAATACATTAGACCCAGTACTCAAGAAGGGAACGTAATTGTTCGTTTATGGAAGATGTGTTAAACTTTACATCTATATTTTAATAACATCAGGTTGGGTAAATGAATAATATTATATTCTTCAAATCAAGATGATTTTCATTCTAATATACGCAATCTGCTTTACCAAGGAAACTCATTAAATAAACTCTTTTCAATGTCACAAAGCATATCAAAAGACTTTCATCTTAAAACTACGAAGGAAGAATGGCAAGTAAAAATACCAAAAGCAAAATACAGACCATCACTTCTGCTTGATGCAATTTATTTTAAGGTCTGTTTTCGAACCTCTGGTTTGTAATTCTTCAGTCTTCTGCATTTATAGCGAACAAGATTATATCATTAGCGAATCGTAGGTGATTAAGGTATTTGCAATTGATTTTTATTCTAACTTAATCCCAGTTTAAATTTTGGAATAGCTACTTCCTCCAGAACAGCAGAATCTCCTTGCCTTATCCCTTTTCCACTTTAATTTTTTCACTTTCTTGATATAGTCTAATGACAGATGTGGCAGTCGAGTAAATGTTTCGCAGTAACTTGATGTATGCACTTTCGATGCCTTGATGTTCAAGTGATTTAAATACTGTTACCAAGGAGACCGAATCGAAAGTTTTTTCAAAATCTACGAATCCTAGACATAGTGGAAGTTCATATTCATGAGTCCTTTTCATAACTTCATTCAATACTTACCACAATTACAGTTGATTTTGTGCACACCCAAGACTTTATAGTACAAGATTATCTCTGATGAATTGCAGTTTGTTTCTAATTTTTATTAGGTGTTTATGTATAGTCTTGATTAAATATCTCTTTTTATACTCTCCTTGTTCGATTACTAACAAAGTTAACATATGGAACCATAACTATAGATTTCCTTTCTTGAATCTTCAATTTCGTCTTTCTCCTTGTGCGGAGTTTCTGGTTCTATTAACTTCTTTCGTAACTACTTCGGAGTGAAGCCTTTGTCACATGTCAGTGATTTTTTCTTTCAAATGTTCTGTTAGAAATCTTGAGAGCTCGATGCACTAGACTGGAATTGGTCGCTGGTTTCAGTGTGGGCTGATGATTTAATTTTGCATTTCAGTTCAGGTCTGTGCATAGGCTTCCATAAACCTTGTGACCTAGTCTTCCCATATTGGTCTTGACAAGGTAGTACAGATGTCCTGAGATTTGGCATTAGTAACACCACAGAACAGCTAGAGTCGTACCTGCGGTAATATTATCTACAGTTGTAATTGTTATTAAAGATACGTTCTGGCAATATTGAATATTACGTAATCGCTGCGCGCTTGTTTAAATCAAAATACGATGTTTACATTGTCGATTAGTGAATTATTGAATGCATTTTTACGCCGATCTTCTTTGAAAAATATTGATGACGATAAATACTACGGGAGTTTTCTTAACAGGTATCGCATATTTATTTGCACGAAACTATGAGTATTACACATGCAGAATTACCAATGATAAAAGTGTTATATGGTGTATTATTGAGCCCTCTATAGTGAGCAACAGCGAGTGACCGTAGCTTAGAAGAGCGTTGGCTTAGCAATCGGAAGGTCCTGGGAATGATCCCAGCGGCCACCCATCCTAACTAAGTTTTTTTTTTCATGATTTTTCTTCAGTCACACTAGGCGTATGCTGGGGTGGTACTTACAAACTAAGCTCTGGTTGGCTACCTTCTAACATCCTCTTCTTACCGTATCCCAGCCTGAGATGCCTAAAAGCCATAAAAAATTCAAAACTTATGTCTTCTTTCGCGTGATGGAAGATCAACATCCAATTTAGCTATTTACTCTTCTATTTTTACTGTCATCAAAGTAACAATAATTTGGTTACAATATCACTATAAATATATTATATATTTACAAAATATGGTTACAATATCACTATAAATATCAAGCACAACTATAAATATATTATAAAGTGGTCAGTTTTGAACTCTAAAACATATATAACAAACATTTTCCAGATATTTTTTGCACATTAATAAACAATCTTATTGAAATCTTATTTTATGTTCAATCGCCTGTTCTGTTACTGTAACATTTTAAAAAAGACTTTTCAAAGTTATTTATAAGAAAATTATGGTAAATTTAGAAGAACAAAAATTATTTGAGAAAAGTGTCAACAGATTAAACCTAAATTTGACTTTCTCGCTTTTTCCATTTGTTGATCAAATTCAGTACCTTTAAGTTTATGGGATTGGAAACGTTATTTGGTGCAAAATTAGTCAAATCTAGACCCACTGGTAATTGTAACGATCTACAGTACAGTTCTCGTAGTTTTCGTTAAGGAGGCTTTTGTAACGCTACTGAAGCTACATATTTTGTAACAAAGGGACTATCCAAGTGCATGAACTGAAAAACAATTAGAGCGTATTATTGATCATATTTCGAAAAAAAATATCATGGCAATGTATTATCATACTTATTTTTCTGGTCAACGATATATGCGGCGATCGAAATAGCAATATTATGAGTATGCCCTGGATTTGATTTCCCAATGTTCCTGATCATGCTGATTACTTAATGGCCTTCCCCAGGAGTGCACACATTTTCTCACCTTGCGTCAGGTCAGGTAGAATTGCATGTTATACTGTCACACACAATAATAAAAGGGTTGAGAAAAGAGAAAGTGTGTCCTAAAACCTCAACACAAACTTCAATATAGCCATTTTACTTTAGAGACAATTAATCTTTTGTGCAGCTTCTTGAAGAGAGAAGCTATTACCACAGCAACTAAAGGTCATTGTGGCCATCACAGCTCTCTACTCACAATGATGGTTGTAGGCTGTGGTCTGAATGTCATGGAAACGCCAATACTTGTCGTCTATTAAGAACTTCAATTACCTGGACCAGTTGTCAGTGTAATTGGCTGTGAAATACTTTACGACAACTGTGATTCGTTTATCTTGATATTCTGTACAACGACAGTGGGAATTACACAAAATTAGCAGTCTTCTTTTGTTTTCCATGTAATTAATTAAGTTCTGAATTTAATTTTAATTTAATTTTTAAGGCCCTTAGGCCATTTTGGCTCAGGTCGGATGGATGATAATGAGATGAATTGGTGGAATGAAGAAAGTAGGAGGAAATGGGAGAGCCCGAGAAAACCAACGCACATAATGTTAGTCCACCACAAGTCCACATGGCTTGAGCAAGGATCGAACCGATGACTCTTAGCATCAGAGGTGAGCCCCCTACATTAAGAAATTACAATAAATGTTCATAAATCTTTACATCTTAATTCCTTCTTCCGTGCAATTTAACAAAACTATATAGTTTTCCTTTGTTATGTTATCTCTTACGTCAGTTTATGTGTTGTTAATAAAATGACATACAGAACCATTATTGACAGTCCAATTAGGAATTTAATATTAACCTTGTTATGCAAAATTTGTTATGTCATAATTTTGATACACAGCGAGTTATGTCCAAATTTCAAACTCGAATCATTTTAAAACATCGAATCCTTTACACAGTATACCAATTCAATAAAATAACGCAACATCTCAACATATGGTAAAAGGAAGTCCAATCTATAATTTAAAAAATATACCGGTGAATACAAACGGTACGTCACACATCGTATAATATACTGGTGGCAAATAGTATCTACTGGAATTAGCATTGGGCGATGCGAAGTTTCGAATCATACTGAGAGAGGCTATCCTGACTGGTTTTTCATTGGTTTCCTTACAAGGGAAGTAACAATGAGCTCATATCGAAACCTCCGTAAAATTTCCCGCAGAGGAAAGAAATCCCACAGAAAGACCACACCACTGTCGGCAAGTGCACAATAATAAGTGCATTACCACCCCTTGTAAACTGCGTGTTAATGAGAAAAAGTGAATAACAACAACTTGGGTACATACTAGACCTAGCGGAAAGTCGTATGGTAAAGTGGACCTTGATGGCGACCATCTTGAAATCCGCCATCTTGAATTCAGGTCAAGTTTTTTAAAAGGAATAGGGTACTGTAATACAATACATGACTTTGGACTAGAATTTAGTCAGAAAACCAATGGTGACGTTAGTTTTAAGATACACGCAGATAGTAAAATGTTACAGGCATATTAATTGTTTATGTTTCCGTTGTGCACAAGTCTCTTACAATACAACGCCTTCTAAACTGCGTGTTAATGATAATAAGTCAATAATAACATAGTGGATATATATGAAGTCGAGAGTAAAGTCCATGATAATGGGGAACGTGACGGGGCCATCTTGAATCAGACACAAATTTTGGAACTAGAAAGCATACCGTGCGACACCTCATTTTAATAGCAAATGCCCTCACCAATCCAATGATATGCCTATTTTTGCTCTATCTTTAACCAGTACGAAGTTAGGGCTGTTGTGATTGTGTACCAAACGTCAATATGTCACTCTTTTAAATGGGTAACATGTTAATTTACACCGCATATGTTAACATTCCAGTTAGCACTTTGCTGAAGGTTGGGCGTGCCTTGGGACGCAAAATGGCTAACAATAAACGGGAATGGAGAACATATTGAACAATCCCTTGAAGCGTTCGTTATCGTTGGTTTCTTACCTCTTTGTTTAGTGCACATTAAAAACAGGCCTAACTTCGCACTGGTTAACGATAGAGCAAAATTAAACATACAATTGGATTGGTGAGAACATTTGCTATTAAAATGAGGTATCGTACGCTATGCTTTCTAGTTACAAAATTTGTGTCTAATTCAAGATGGCCGCCGTCACGTTCCCCTTTATCATGAGCTTTTCTCTCTTCATATCCACCATGTTATTATTGACTTATTATCATTAACACGCAGTTTAGAAGGCGTTGCAGTGTAAGGGACTTGTGCACAACGGAAACATAAACAATTAATATGCCTGTAACATTTTACTATCTGCGCGTATCTTAAAACTAACGTCACCATTGGTTTTCTGATTAAATTCTAGTCCAAAGTCATGTATTGCATTACGGTACCCTATTCCTTTTAAAAAACTTGACCTGAATTCAAAATGGCGGATTTCAAGATGGCCGACGTCAAGGTCCACCCTACTATACGACTTCCCCCTAGGTCTAGTATGTACCCACGTTGTTGTTATTCACTATTTTCTCATTGACACGCAGTTTACAAGGGGTGGTAATGCACTTACTATTGTGCACTTGCCGACAGTGGTGAGCGACATTTCAACATGCCATTTCGGGTATTTCCAATTCAAAAGAGCAGTTAATTTTTTGTTTATGGTCTTTCTGTGGGACTTCCTTCCTCTGCGTGAAATTTTACGGTAGGTTTCGATATGAGCTCATTGTTATTTCCCTTGTTAGAATTATTAAACAAATAACCAGAGACCCGGCCAGGATTTTAAGTTTGGTGTTAGTTAGTTTCCAGGGTTTCTATTGATTTTTAACCGTAAAAAATTTAAAGCAGAGTGTAAGCGCAGGAGAATTTGGGACTGACACTCCCATTGGAGGACGGGAGTATAGCAGAATTCCTGGCAAATATAGGATGGTACCTAAACTAGAGACCATTTACACCAGTTTCTGCAGATGTATTCAATTGTGATGCAGGGTACTTGTGATGCGATTACGTCATAGTTACCTGCACAGTCCATTAATATTAATTATATTAGGAGAAAAATATAAGCTATACGTACAAATACTAAAAAATAACACTTAAACAACAGTGGTAAAATTTTGTTGCCGCCGAGCACTAGTGTTGTCACTCCGTACATACAGTATTATTATTACATGAACCGTACTGACCGTATACCTATACAGTCATTTCCTGTCATGTATTAGGAAGCAGAAAATGAATGTATTTATATACAGTTAAATTTGATGTGTAAATGGAAATAGAATAAACACATACATACAAGCAAAGTAAATTTGCTTACTCATTTACGTCTGAGCAAATGCTTTGTAATATATTTTGTTTTCAATGGATGAATCCAAGTGCTATCACCGGCAGTAACTATCTAATAAGTTTTCACTTTCCATTCAACAGAAAGTGGCACAACTGACCTGCCTTACACTGTCCTATAGTGAGTAAGTGACAGTGGTCCACATGTCGCAATGATACTAAATACTTCTTTTTATTGAGGAAGAAAGTATCCGTTGCCAAGCACATTCCAGCCAAACTGGGCTCTAGCACAGTACAACATCTTTCCTACTTTCCAATTTGTAGCCTGTGATTCATACAAGAAAAAATGAACATCTTTTTAATCTTCCGTATTTACATAACTAATAACTTCGTTATATTTGTAGTCAAATCACACAAAGTTAATCATGAATAAGTTCAGTTCTCCACGTGTTTACTTGTCTATCCTTACTTCAGAAATTATATTGCAGCCGTACGCAGGTATTAAAATATACGAGACATTAACACTTATATTTTGTCCACATTGGCACATCTCCAAGTTAACATTTTTTAAAGTTACAAACCTCTTCTAGGTTTGGCCTATCAATTTCAATTTATGTTATGACCTTTAGGCATCTAAGGATCAGCCCAGAATAGGGCAGGGAAAAGAACATGGGAAGGATTCGGCCAGAGTCTAATTTGAAGGTACTATGTAATGTACCGGACTTCCTCCTCAATGGCTGGTAGACACAAAAGCAAACAAGGGGGCTTAACCAAAACTTATATAACGTGGTAAAACCTACCTGGGAGACAAGCCTACATTTCGCCACACGAAAGGGCACAAAACAAACAATCAAAAATAAAACAACAACAAAAAGAGAGAAAGAGAGAGAGAGAACCGATATCGGAGTCATCGGACCTAAAGACAGGGAGGGTACCTACCCATCATTGCCTTGCTTCAGCCTAGGACCATCGAAGACAAAACGCACACTAGTCTAGAACCACGAAACATGCATGGAAGAAGCCCGAAAAGAAGTGCTAAAACGCAGAAAGTTGGCAAAAAGCAGAAAGCTAGAACACGAAGAAAAAGCCCCCCACCCCAGAAAAGGGGAAAGAGGCAGGCGAGAACATCCCGCAGGAAAGCAGAACAACTAACGCAACTAGGCCCCTAAAATGTACAAGTTCACTAGTTAACATTAATCACGAAATTTAGGTGAGCTCAACTGATTTGACTATTCCATAATGTTTGTTGAAGGACCGAATCAAAATATCAAAACTTAACTTCATCCGAAGTTACTTCCTCATATACACATGAAATAACACTTCGCGGACAACCTTTACAGTAATACCACAGTGATGGTAAACTACCTACTTCTTAATAAAACCCTTGACACAAGGAATATCTGGTAAAACATAATTTATTCTTGTTTAACAATAACAAACGCAATGCAAAAGACTGATTGCTGAATTTCGTAAAAATAAAAAGAAAAAGAAAACAAGTTTCTGAAGAGAATCTTGAGCACATCAAAACGTGTTTTTTAGGATACTGTTAATTTCACATATCAGATGATATATTAATTGTTTACAGAAATGCTCTTCCTAAGAGCAGAGGCAAGATTTCCCACACTTATTTTCCAAAAGATTAAGTTACTTTTAATTTCCAAATATGGTAGACATTCTACACATTAGCCCAGTTAAACAAAACTTCTACAATCACCGAAGCATAACATTTTTTTGTACGAAATAGATAATTTACAAATATAACTACTGGGCAGAAATTTACTTTGACATTTCAAAATCGTTGTCAAGCATTTCGTATGTATTTTCCATTTTTGAACTTAACACAACCTAACCTCAATTTGATAATACAGTCAAGATATACTATTGTTGGGTTAGGTATAAACTTACGGAACGAATTTCTATGAGCTTACGGCCCACGAACGCAACGAAGGAGTTTTGAACTTTACTTGTAATCGAAATAAAACATTGCGAATCGGTTAAATTTTACGTTTAACAAAAACGTACATACTGTAGAGAATTCGTGCAATATAAACCACACTAAGTTCCGAAATGAACAAACAAAATGTTGAGTGGGAAAAGAACGTGTATTTGGAAAGTAGCATCAACTATAGTGCAGTCCAAGGTAAAATATTCAACGCTTTCGAAACAATGTTAACGTGCTGTTATTTCACTGTCTAAACATATGTGAACCAGACTTGGATTCCAGAGAGAGAATGAGAAATTTAAGACATTAACCATACATACCTGGTTGTAAATCGACCCCTGATGTCTGCCAAATTAAGCGAACATATCCACTTTACTCATGTTTCCACTAGAAAAATAAACCACTGACATACTGAAGGTACACTAATCACTTTGACGCACACTGAAGAAAAAGGGCCTAGAGCCACAGATGATTATATTTATATTTTTTATTTAAAACGGAAGAAAAGAACCACTGCACATCACATATAACACAAAATCACCTGACACACTGAAGAACAACCGTATACATCGTACCTACTTTCAGTTTCAACCAATATGGACGATGACGACGCCAACAGCAAAAATTAATTCTCAACTTTATTAATTCTCGGACGTAGACTACGTAGACTATATATATATATTTCAGACAATGCTGCTTTTTATATTAATAAACTTTAAATAGTGGGCTGCGTTATAAATTCACTTCTTTTGCAATTTTCGAAGGCAGTCTGTTTTAGTGCAGCATTTACGAGTCAACGGCCTTAACAGAACTGCCTGATCGGCAACAGCCAATTAGAGATGAGGATCGAATCGGATACAAAAAGAGGAAGGGGGTGTGGCTTAACCACTTAAATTACTGAATGAAATAAATAAAAAAGCAGATCTTTAAATTTATTTATGACGATTTAAAACAAAGAAAAATTGTTGAAGAAAATAATGCAATAAAATATGCAAAGAATAATTATGTAATAAAGTGAGGAAACAATAAGAATAAAAATACCGCCAATACAACAATGAGAAAGATAATCTGAATGGTTCGGCTTCATTGAAATCTGGACAAATAAACACTTTGAAGTTAGCCGAAGACGAAAAAATAACAGCAATAAAGCACGAACAAAAA